>JASFDC010000045.1:0-26037 GCA_036937075.1 Mycocalia duriaeana | reverse complement strand
GAGAATCAGGCACTGGATCTTGCGACCAGTAAGTAGGAGAAATGAAACCGGGACCACGGACTTAATGCTAGAATTTGCAGTACTCCCTCCATTCGTGTATGGCCCTTTCGTCCCACACTTTCCAGTCCCTGCCAAAGAATCATTAAGCTCAAACGGCAATATGTATGCCTTGCTGTTGGGACAATACTCCCCTATACTTGTGCCTTCTTTTTGCGATGTCAGGGATATTGCCCGCGCTCACGTCCTCGCCCTGGATGTGCCCCCCAGCACCGAAATCCAGGCGAAGCGGTTCCTTGTATGTGGCGGCGAATTTACCTGGAAAGAGGCAGTGGAGCACATTATGAAAGTCAGGCCAGAATTGAAGACGAGACTGCCGGAAGTCGAGTCTATCTCGTCGCCACCACCGGGCATGTCGATTTCGACCATTGATGCCACTAGGGCTAAAGAGAAATTAAACCTTACTGAATACGTGGACTGGACTAAGACTGTAGAGGATACTATCGATGATTTGCTGAGGTTGGAAAAGGAATGGAGGCCTTAAAGTACCTCGAATTGTACGTATCTGACTGCAATCCAAGGAGAGCTCCAAGTTATATAATAGATTGAATATTCGATACAGTTTCTACTGTGTTGAACACGATTCTCTCTAAAAGATAAGCTGGATTGTATATGCTGTCAAGGCTGTCATGGAGATAAACATGAGAATATATTGTGGTATTAGAAATGCGGATAGATGCTGCGCATCACCGGTTCCGTTATATACTTGTGTCAAGAAAACCTAAGAAACTTTAAAGTCAGGCCGCTTTGCCAGTGATATACCCTTAAAGATTCACCTGGGTCGTAGCCGTCGGAAGACATGAGAAGAATCTTAAAACGACAATGAAAAGGATAAGTCACACTCTTTCCTGCAAAACCGGCAATCGACATACATGCAAACAAAACGCAAGACTTTATCCTCTCGCGGGATGATACCCACCTTCAACAAGAAACCTTCACAGATTAAAACCCCTAGAATCGGCATGACAATAATCTTCCCGATAGCGAGCCAGCATATGGCGCCTATTGGAAGGTTCCTCCATTGGTTCAAAGGGACTTGTAGGCGGGCCAGTGCTGAACCTAGACAGATAAGCCCTATCGGAACCGACGCTCCTGCAATAAATGTGGCAGTATCCATAAGAAATGCAAGCGGTGGCTGGCCATCTGGAGCAGGAGGGATATTAACATTGGGCACCTCAACAAAAAGTGCTTTCAATGTTGGAACTAGAGCAATAGGAAATGCAACGAAAATCGAAAGAGAAGCTGGATTAAATAAGGATTTTAGGAACGAGTGAATCTTGCCAGATATCTTGCTCGAGCGTTGCGTAGTATGGGATGAGATACTTAAAGTTGGTAGAGCAGTGTTTAATGTTTTTGTACCCTCGATGTGCTCAGAGTCTCTGAGGCTTGTTTCGACAGAGTCCAACGGGGTTTGTATCTCAATCTCGGTGGGTGCAGATGAATAAATTGGAGTTTGGACTACGGTTGTTGAATCATCGCGGAACGCGAGCTGCCCTCTGTTAGACAAAGTTTCCGCTACTGTGGGGATACCAGTAGGATCGATAGCATGCTCAAGATCATTAAGCCTTCCTGTCTTCTCATTTTCTAAGTATGGTCTCCCTGGTATCTTCTCGGAGGAACAGATTTTACGGCCAGTACAGGCTCCCCAAGCTGCTCGAAGCCAACCGTAACTCAGTATCTTCCGCCTGTTGCGAATCATATCCCGAACTTCATCCGGCTCAATATCAGGTCCGACGTAGTCCATTGCTATCCAGTTGTGTCCGCCGAGCGGGAATAAAGTTACCTGCATATAAGAAAAGTTCATAGCTAACTCGCGGCTAGCTAACGGATGACAGAGCGTACCATGAACACCAGAATAAACGTCGAGATGTAAGCAATTGCTAGAGTTTGGTCCTCTGTTCCGTTAAAGGGAGCGGCACCCGCAACACTCATAATAACCGATGTCGCTGTTGACATGTGCGATCAAGAAGCAATTTATGATTAACATTTCCAAGTGACTTACGAATGTCCCCGACATTACCCCATCCTCCAGCTACAAGAATTCCATATCGAAAGCGATGAGGCACCCAGAAGAATTGTTTAACGATCCACCCTAGCAGCACTCCCATAGCTTCATATAGAATTGCAACGAACACCAATGGACCTTTTAAACACGGTTATGAGTCACAACATACCTTTCCATTGAAGCTAATATACACACCAAGCGCCCTGACATTATCCGATGTAAAAGCCGATATGATTTTCGAGAACATCAAGCATGGAAGAGTAATATTCAAGATAATTTGCCCTGCCCCTCTAGCAGCGACCGCTGGGAATATATCTAGTTTAGTTATGATAAATCCACAGGACGCACAGAGAACCCTGCGAAAGGAGTCGTAAGTAAGTCCTTCTTCCACAAGGATGTGATATACGCACAGGCGTATTAGGGGCCGACATGATATCCAGATCAACGCTCCAGCGGAGAGCATACTGCTTGACTACAGTTTAAATTGGTTCGGACGTTGAGGAAGCAGTATGATGTGTAAGGATCAAAAAGAAAAAACAGTGGAAAAGAGGGCTGGCCTGTATGCATGTGGGAGATTATGGATAATGCCCTGTCCTCGAGTATGATTCTATCGATAGCACATGGGGAACAGAGGCTAACTTTCGGTACAATATACATCCGGGTCGACCGGCCGAAGTTACATAACCGGAGGAGCGGACCGGATTTTTAAATGTTTTGAAAAGGTACGACGGAGTGCGATTCGCAAAGATTTGCAGGAAGGTGATTTCGTAAAGACGGGTAGCCTTTTCTTCAAGGCGTATCTGCGCCTTTGTTTTGCGGTAAATAAGCATTATCGGTGAGTTCGTTCAGAGTTTATAGATTTTGATTCAGATGGATGAAAAAAGGGTGGTTGGATAAGCAGCTCTGATCCAGTTAGGTTCACATATGTACGTACCAAATATGACATGTATAGGTAATTATTCAACGTTACCAGGTATAGATATCTTGACAGTTTTACACGCTATACCCACTAAGGACACTTATGGAATAAGTCCATGATGAATCTTCACAAGCAATGTTATTCGACTGTGCGACAGAGATAAATAGCAACGCAAATTTCAAGATGAAGCTTTTTATGCTTTCTTCGCATTCTCGACTTCCTGAGTGTGAACTTCACGAGACCGGAGGATAGCAGGAGCCGATACACCAACAGAAGCGAACGGGGTGCCAAATAAAAGATAGGTGTAATCTGTGAAGCTGAGGCTGCTCCAGGACGTAGTGATACTCCAGACGATAAACGAGATACTCGTCCACACCACGTCCCAGCCTATAGATGACTGTGCGGGATGCGAATGAAGAGTCGTCCAAGCGGCAGATATCATGCTACCCCGCTCTTTGTCCTGTTGTAAGGGAGCGGCGGCTCGCATAAGAGTGAAGAAACGGATCGCAACTGCGGCTAGGGAGACTAGGGAGTAAAGTGTGGTACTGCGAAGTATCCAAGAGGAGCCTTGCTTCTTAGAACTTGAGATTGATGGTGAAGAGACGAGGGGAACTACGAGGAGGGCGTGCATGACAAGAAGGTTCGGGAGGAACGTGTGATCGTTTGTGTATGGGCTTAGAGCGATTGTTCCTAAGGAGATCAGCACGCTAATCCAGAGCTTCGGAGATGCGAAGGTAGTAGGGGTTGGGGATCTTTTGGATGAGGAGGAAGATACCGGCGAAAGAATGAGTGCGAGGTAGAATAAGTTGGAAGCTACAGATATGGCTACGAGTTGGCCAAGAAGCATGTATGCCCAGACGTGTTTGACCGATTTTCTGTGCCCTTGAGGTTTTGTTGACCATGAGATAATAACAACATGTCGTTTAGGAGCGTACCTTCAGTTGCAAGAAATACCGTCCACGCGCCAGCCGTAAACAAACAAAGCTGTTCACTCCACCACCAGTTAATAGGGCCACGGCATACGGTAGCCCATGCTTCCTCGAAAAGAGACGTGTCAAGTAGCCACGATGAAATGCGAACCAGAAAGTCGTCATCAACTTTCAACAAAGGTTGCTCGTAGTTATTGAAGCTCCACTGAGCTGCCTTAAGTCAAACATGCCTAGCGAATTGTATGCATGTACTCACAGCCATGTACTTGAACATGTCTTAAAAGATGAACGTCAATCAGTGTACATGTATAACTGGGCGCAGTTACTTACAGAACCATGTATGAGCGAATGAACCCAATGCCAATCCCACAAACAGAGGCGGTCCAACTACTCTGTTATCAGCCCTCGAAGATGTCTTCTTACGCAATAGACTTCTAATGATAAGTCCAAATAGGCCAAGGATGATCAAGAAATAAGAGCTGAAGACGCCCAGCGCGAGGACATGCTTAAGGTCGAGCATTGGTGGAAGGTTGAGACAGAGATTCCCAGTGAACGTGGCGGTCGTTTTCTATCGAATATTCGCACTTTGGAAGTGGAGAGATGCGCAAGTTGATAATGGAAAGGTAGGAGAACGAGGTGCTCATCGTCGCGTACGCTGCCAAGGTTGTAGCTGTCGGAGTTTGTATTTGGATGCGATCCAGGCCAACGATCATCATGCTCTGATAAAAAATGCCGCTCATTGGCCGCGTTCCCCCGTCTCTCAAAGCTACGCATGTTCTAGCCTCGTTCCCGCTGTTTACGCAGAGCACGACCTCCTTCATCACTGAAGGAGGAACGGAATAGCGGCCCGTTTGAGTTTGATTTGACCTAAAAATTATTTTTACTTAAGAAAATGACGACGGTCCGACTCAGCCGCCGTGCGTCGCCTTACGCGTTTTTACGCAATCCCACACTTGTCTAGGTTTCTGAGCTTCATGTGACATACTGTATCAAATAAATTCATAATACAAAGTTAAGGATTTTGTGAAGGTCACATATCACATGCTGGTCAGATTGGAATGAAAGAGTACAATAGTCACATCTACATCCTTTGCACCTGAGTAGTACTAGATGTTATAGTATTAGGAGTGACTAGTGACCGATTGATCTCTGGAGGTCGTTTGGCTCAACTTTTCTTTTGACTCTTATTCAATGTCCGCCTGCAGATCACTCCGAACATCTGCATCTCACACATATCCTAGGTTCAATTCAGTAAGCAGGAATTTTCAACTTCCTAGTCATAAACGAGTAAGATAATGTTCTCACCGAATTTTTATATCTGCAAATTTGCCAAAAACTTAGTCCCGAAAGTGATTTGAACACCTGACCTCGCGATATTATAGTGCCGTGACCGGCTATTTCCAGTCATTGGCAATACTGCAATCGCATGCTCTAACCACTGAGCTATCGAGACGATGTTAAGTCAATGTAATTGCGGTTACTTATATCGTCCCAAAGCATAATTAATCAACATTTCCCCCCTTCTACTAGCATTTACCTAGTGTTGCAAATGGTTTGATGGCAAACGCATAACTCATGTAAATCGCAACGGATTTTCATGATTTTTTCTCTGTTGGAAAGCCTAGCATCTTGGCTTTCTGCTGATGTCTTTTTTTTACTTAAAAAGTGCTCGCAATAGGTCGAGCGCAAAAGTCACCTAGTGTTGCAAATCTTTGTCACATTTGTGACGGCCTCGGCTGGGAAGGGATTTGATGTCATTGTGATGTGTCGGCATCACTAAAACATTTGAAGCTCCGATGATAGCGATGATCTTTCATTGCTGAGCATGTACTAGAGTCTCGAGCACTTAGTACTGTACTTTTTTAAAACCAAAAACTATTTACAATTAAGAGATAAATCTACAGAATAAACGTAAATATGAATGATATACAGTGAATCTTGTGTAAATCTTTGTGAAGGCATTTAGGTGAATGGAAATGAATATTGTATGTTAAGCGCTGGTCTACTTTGCAACTTGCCAACGCCCCACCTGCCTTTTACAGATGTCATTTTGGGCGCGGTGGGGCGTTTGCAAGTTGCAAGTCCCAGTTGCCTTTTATGGACGCCATTTTGCAAACGGCGGAGTTTGAACTGTCGGCCCTCTCGTCTCTCTCTGTGTCACGCCTCGTAGAAAACCTCAATTATAAGCTTCTGTGCTCCGTTTCTCGTAAAATAAAACAGTATTTTTGATGTAAATATACTTTAAGTTTCTTATTTTCAAAAAACAACAAGATTCTATGAACATCTGGTTGGCTGAAAACCAAAAAAAGCGAAAAATGGTAGTTCTACTTGGATTTGCACCAAGACCTGTTCATATTTCGTAGTTTAAAAAATATATTCGTAATTATTCAACCTAAATACATAACTATACAAAGTTTGAAGAAGATAGAGCCAGCCGTTATTTTTATAAAAAGTGATTTGCAACACTAGGGGAATTTGCAACACTAGGGGAATGCTAGTACTAGTTATAATATCATATTATATGATAACCTGAACACTGTATTGGCTGAACAGTACTATACTGGCATGTTGCGACCATGGCATATTATACGGTGCCATCTATTACACGATGTCCTCATTCAGCCTGTACAGCATTCCCCATTGAGCAATTATTCCCCGATATCTTCATTCCACTCCTAGATGTACAAGTCGTCGTTAGACATATTACTCCAGCGCCTGTTTAGGAAATAAACCATGCCTCGGGCTTCTCTTCTATAAATTGCTTCATCAAACCTTCGCAGCGAGCATCATTCACAACGATAACTTCCACTCCACGAGATCGCAGAAGGTCTTCCCCGCCTATCCAATTTTTATTTTCTCCAATGACCACCCGAGGAATTTTGTACAGTAAAATTGCCCCTGTACACATGCTACACGGGCTTCACAAAAATTAAGAATATTTATTAATCTTAGAGGTTTAAGGTAAATTGGTCGCGCAGCTTACCTTAGTGTCGTATACTTGGTGCAATTAGAACAGTTAATTTTTTAGATTGACCTTTCGTACCCATGGGTTGAACTTACAATAGAGGAATTTCTATAAACCGATCCTTTAAGCCTACCAGCATTTTCTAGCGCAGATATCTCCCCATGTAGTGTTGCAGACGATTTCTGTATCCTTTCATTATGGCCCACCCCCAAAACTCTGAACCCATCCGGCTGCGAATCATCCATCTCGAGTAAAGCACAGCCAATGGGTATTCCACCTTCTTTGTAGCTCTGTATGGCCTTGTCATAAGCCATTTGTAGTCCTATTTCATCTATCTTCTTTGTGAATCCATGTTCCATGATGGTTACAGACAAAGCCGGCAATGGGAATTGGCGATACATGTGGGTATTTCCAAAAATAGACAATTATGACTAATTTTCATAACAAAGTCGAGCAAGGTCCAGTAGTCGATCTTAATCGGCGAATGGATTATATGTAGTTATCTATAAACTATGAGTATCCAGACTTGAGGCCTCAACGTTTTAACGGCCTTGTAATCCATATCCGCATCGTTTGCGCTGCTGAAACATCCGACGAGCGAGAACTTGATGTATGCAAGAGCTATGCCGCGGTTAACATTTTGTCTTTTCCAGCTGTTGACAGCTAGCATCGGCCGACCTCATCGTGGACTTGGTCGACGTTGCGATCCGCGAAGCTGAGAGGACGTTAGGCACACAATAGCGGACTTTGATATATGAAACCATAGACTTTAATCCGTCGGAGTAAAGGTACAAAATAAGATTTAGAAAACAATGTCCGCCGGGGATTTCTCCGTTCAGCCCACTTCATTCATTAAAATGATAAATCCGAACATATTGCTTTTTATAGGCTGGAAAGATTAAAGGGTTCGGATATGAACTTGGAGCCCGATCCTAAGGTACACCATTCAGTCTATATTCTGTCTATTCAATCCTTACTGATCCTAACTCCTCCGTGTCCTTTGATCTCTTCACGTCGAGTTTATTTAAATCAAAGATCTATAATATTTGCACCACTTTAATGACAGTGTTAGCTAGCATTATAGGAAAGCAAGCGCTCTAAAGGATAGTTTTTCCTTTAGGCTAAGTATCTCCTAATCATTGCTACTCAGCTTGCATTCTCAACTGGTAATCTGAAAAGTTGGAAGTGAAGCTTTAAAATCCGAGTCGAGTAGTGTGTCTATCGTAAGGGAACAGAATACTTTCCTGGCAGCTTTCTATTATATATGGAGAATTTTGTGTGAATGCGGGGCGTGGTAAACACGAGCTTGAGCCTGGAAAGTGGAGAACGACAGTGTACGCGTAGATTAATCATTGGCTGCGACAAGGCAACAAAGCCACTGAACTCAATGATTATTAATCGTATTATTTTTCAAGTTAGTAGAATAAAGGACATGAAAGGAAAGACTTAGATATGGTGGGGAAGGTACAGAACGAGAGATGTAACATGTATATTCGGAAGGTAGTTATCCATTAATCTGACTCATAAATACCGCAATTTCAACAGCTCAAAATTTCTGTATCTACATAACTGTAAGAGCAGAGGGAAACTGACTTCAGAACAACTTATTGTTGTACAGCTTCGACATACTAAAACGCGGCAGACTCTTAAGTAGCGATTTGAAAATCGTAGTCTATAGCAAATAAACGATTAAGCAGCATTATGCTCTTTCAAAACCTGCTGCGCGTGTTCCTTTGCCTCGTCAGAAACATTGGGATCTAGTACAAACTTCAATCAGCCAAAAAGCACCAAAGGAAAATGAAAAGATCCAACTAACTCTTCAAGGTAGCCTTATATCCACCCAGGACCCGGTTCATATCGCGACCATCATCAGTCTCTTCAGTGTCCTGACCTGACTGACGAGTGTTCTTCGATTCTTGCTCGTGAGAATCACCCATTTCATCGAGGCGGCGTTGGGCGTCCTCTCTGGTCTCTTCAGTGAGTGACTGATTGTGGGTGGCGGCTTTGAGACCGGCGGCGACGCGCATAGGGTCTTTCTGATCTAAAGAAAGTATAAGCATAATAGGATAGGAATAAGTAAAGCGAATGTACCATTGGAAGACATGTTGAGGAGTTTGTTGATTGAAAAATGAAATGAAGGCGATGTGAGATGTTGTTGTTGTTGGTTTTTGAGGACAACCAAGGATCCAGAGGCCCTTTATACCTTTTCGAAGTCGCCGTGCCATTGTCCAGGGTCGGACTCGCGCTCCAAAAGACGCGCCAAAAGCAGGAAAGTAAACTTTGGTGTGTCCACAGCTGCGTCATAGAGCAAGACTGCGCTTCCCTGTGACGACAATAAAGCAACTGATCGGAGCAATAAACTTATTGAGATGATCAATATCCTGAGAATTCATCCAGGCAGCAACTTGAAGCAAAAAAATTATACATTTCACGCCATCCATTTACATAGCTGCTACCTCATTTAGTAGTGCCGCAGTCTGTGAATTCCGAAGGCAACGGCGGCTTGAATATTTCACTAGTTTTTCCCGGTTTGTTGTCAAGTTTTTCCAGTCATCTTGGAATTCTTGAAGCTTGATTACGATACACATGGATACCTTACGGCACATATTGAGCCTTATGCATGACGAAATGGCGGGGTATTGCATTTATTGGATGTGCAAACCTTTTATTTGTTCACTTGCTTTACTCCACGTTGCAACCAACAACTCACGCGACCAACAAAACTTGAGGTTTGAAACATTCCAAAGCTAGTCCAATCCGAGACTCCTTCTCTCGCCCATCCCTGTCTTGAATCTTGATAAATCTTTAATCTATTCGCGGGGGCGCAATAGAGTATGTAAGTATGAATCCATACTTTCTCCAGGAGTTCCTACTTCAATATTTGAGGAAATGTTAGAAAATCTGTCATAGAAGTTAGAACTTTGATTGTTGAATGAAATTCCGTAAAAGAAAGGAGTCTTCCCGTCTCCACGTCCCCTCCGCTCCAGCGGTCAAATACTCTCACGTGATCGCGTAAACTGAATCTAATCTAATCAAAACGTCACATAGAAAACGTCCGTATAAGAATTTGCCTTGGAACGTTTCTGGAGACCGAGTCACCGAATGCTGTAACCAGTAAGCTTCCATTTATAATGTTTTCCAACTGAATTCGGCGAGTTACAATGCTTAATATATACATAGTAGCGCTATTAGGTAGTGATGATAATAAGTGAGTCCATTTTGTTCGCAGATATATCTAAAGCCACCTGTTGTTATTGTAAAAGTGCTCACCATACCTTCAATATACGCATCTACGCGGATCCACACCAATTTAAGCTCAGGAACAGCGTACCTACGATTGTTATTACAACAATATATTATAAATATTGTAAAACTTTTGTACAACATTTGATTCACTAAATAAGTCTGATTCTCGACATTCACTAAATAAGTCTGATTCTCGACACTTTCCGAAGGAACGCATATATCACCAGTGCAGAATCGACCTGCCTTCAATAACGACTAAATAGCGTCATTCTCTTCCAATACATGCTGCGCATGCTGTTTTGCCTCTTCTGACACATTCCCCCCTGGGAGGGGACTGTCAGACAAAAATAATCACAAGACGAAATATTCAACGCACTCTTTAAGGTAGCTTTGTATCCAGCCATGACCCGAGATGGGTCGCGGCCGCCACCGCCAGACTCAGAAGCCTGACCGCCTTGCTGACTACCCCGCTCTTTGGAGCCTCCTCTAGACTGAGAGGCCTGACCTCCTTGCTGTTTGCCCCGCACTCTGGAGCCTTCTATTTCTTCAAGGCGATGTTGAGCTTCCTCCTTGGTATCTTCAGTAAATCTCGGATTGTGAGCGGCGGCCTTGAGACCAGCAACAACTCGAGTGGGATCCTTTTGTTCTTAAGAAACGCGTAAGCACGACAAGCTAATCATATTGAAGAGATATTGGCGCCAGACTCAGAAGCCTGACCGCCTTGCTGTTTACCCCGCTCTTTGGAGCCTCCTCTAGACTGAGAGGCTTGACCTCCTTGCTGTTTGCCCCGCGCTTTGGAGCCTTCTATTTCTTCAAGGCGATGTTGAGCTTCTTCCTTGGTATCCTCAGTAAATCTCGGATTGTGAGCGGCGGCCTTGAGACCAGCAACAACTCGAGTGGGATCTTTATGTTCTTAAGAAACGCGTAAGAACGACAGGTTAATCATATTATAGATATATTGGCAAAACTTACCGGAAGTCATCTGGATGATTAGTTGGATATGAGGTGTCAAATCGATGCGAATGTGAGATGTTGCCGGGTGTAGGAGGACGAGGAATGATTTAGAGGGGATTTATATACCTTCCTACTGACGGTGTCCGCTCCAAATGACGGTACTAAAGCTCTTGTAGACTACATCAGACGTCATAGCAAGACATCCATTGTCGATCGTAGAATACAGTAGTAGAGCCAGAACAGAGCCCATGGAACTTGTGAAAGTAGCAAGTGATGCAAAAAGTTCGCGTGATGGTTCTGGAAAATCCCGTCCGCCAGTTCGATCATTATTCAGGCGGAACCAAAACTGTTACTTGGCGTCGAATTTTCACAAAAATATCTTGATAAAAGGGATTTGCTGAATGATATCCAAACTGCTTAATAGCTACAAGTTCCAACTAGTATACTGCTCGAGTAATGGCAAAATATTTTGGGTGAGCACGAAAGGTACATGAAGAACTAGTTGTTCTCAGCGAACCCTACCAGCGCCTCGATCAGCAAATGTTTAAAAAGATACTGTCAGGCGAAGAGTACTCAGAAATTAGGAACAACGCAGACAAGTCCATGTTGCTTCCCACAGCGCTTTTGTTACTTGACCCAATATTCTGTCTTGATTTTACCGAAAATGTGAACACTTAAATGGAGTCTTTCAAAACCTATTCAGGACAAGTCGGATTGCGGACTGAACGGTTACCAGAGGATTCTTCCACCACGACAACCGCATAACTTGTTAACTGAAACAGAATCGCACTTATATAATAGGGAGAGAGAATGAAATCCGAGAATTATATTATTATACAACTTATTTGCTACTGCAGTCAGGATGGCGGACACCAAAACCCAGCCACCCAAAGAGTAGTATTGCAGGAAACGAGATTAAATAGCATCGTTCTCTTCCAACACCTGCTGCGCGTGCTCTTTCGCCTCGTCAGAAACACCTTCCCCTAAAATAAACACCGTCAGCCAAGGTAACCAAAGACAAATGGTTCTACTCACTCTTCAAAGTAGCTTTATAACCAGCTAGGACACGAGTTTTGTCGCGGCCACCAAAATCCTCAGACCCGTCGTCCTGGTCCTCCTCCTGATATTGCTGTTGCTTACCACCACCGCCACCACCAGAAGACTGGCGTTCCTGGGAATCACCCATTTCTTCGAGACGGCGTTGGGCGTTCTCTCTGGTTTCCTCAGTGAGCGCCTGATTGTGGGTAGCGGCTTTGAGTCCAGCGGCGACGCGCATGGGATCTTTCTCTTCTAAAGAAGAGGGAAGAAGCATAAGCAGAGAATAAACAGCGATTGAAGAAGTTAGAAATACCGTTGGTCATGGTTGATGAACTGAGTTGAGTAAAGTAAGTAAGACGTATGAGAAATGTGGTTCGTGGGTTGTTGGATTATGGAGGACAACCAAGAAGTCCTTTATACCTTTCGATGTCGCTGTGCCATTGTCTAGGGTCGCGCCTCGCGCTTAAGAAGACGCGACAAAAGCAGGAAAGCAGACTTTGTTGTGTCCACAAGTGCGTCATAGAGGCAAGACGCCGCTTCCCTGTGACGATACCTTAAAGCAATTGATCGGAGAACCAAAGTCCATTAGGAAGATCAATAGCCTGAGAATCTGTGAAAGGTGTAACAAGTGATGCAATGCAATGGTTCTAGAAAGGCTCATTCGGTTTGAAAATTATCCTTGAAACAAAATAAGGATAGATTCGCGCCATCCAGTACAAAACTGTTACCTCATTTTATACTGCGCGAGTCATTGAATTCCGAAGGCAACGGCTCGAGTTGCTCATCGCTCGTTTTTGTAAATTGCAGAAATCCAACCTCCTAACTCTCCCAGCAATACCCAGGCATGGATGAAATGACGCGTATGTGGGGTAATGCATCGAAGACACAGATACCTTCCATTGCGTTATAGACTTCTGCCGGCCCCACTTGCTTCGTATCAGCAATGCTTAGACTTTGACAACGCGACTATTCGTAGCCACATCACGATAATTTTCTAGAACTCCCTCGTGCCCCAAAACAGCTCCAAGAAATCATTCTACGTGTGCTAACGCCTATCCACCTTGCGCCACTCTATCTCGTAGAATGGACGAGCGCTTTAATACACCATCTTGATTGTAATATCTATAACTTTCCAGCAACTGGAGTTGACATATCAGAGAGTGTAAGAAAGACGGTGCAGGGAACACCAACGGCGGCTCTGCCATGGGGGAAGAGTGTTATTAGTAAAAGAGGTGAGTGGTAAGCAGTGTGTTCCCTCCAGCTGCGCGCATGCTCACACGTGATCGCGACAAAGTAATCTAATCTAATCTTGTACGAGGAATCCTCTCTACTTATCGACGACCTAGCTAAAATTCAACGCATCATGCAGATTCTCGTAATGCGACATCCACCAGAACACCACATACCGGGCGCCAGAAAGGTCGCGAAAGTCCATCGAATATTTCCAAAGTGTATCCTCCACCCAGTTAAAGAACACGGTCGAGTGTCCAATTGAAAAGGCTTTTCGTCGCCAGAAACAGGATAAATGAGGGGTGAAGATAATGGAAGAAGACAAGGTAAAAGACACGGGTTAATAAAAGAATTTAAGCCGACATCAGGAAGGAAAAAGAAAACGACGAGTTCATAGCGAAGCACAGCAAAAAGACAATATCGACGAAAGTAGCTGAGGAGGAAGATGCGTGATTCCGGCTTGAATTTGAATGTATAATATGAAGGTTCTCCCCCACTTCGTCGATTGAAAAAAAGCACAAGGCAAGCTAACATCCATCGAGAACGCAGAAGGCAAAAAGAAGTAACGAGTCCTCGGATTCTGCTTCGAAGAAATATCGGCAGGTCATGGAGCTCGTCTGACGAAAGTCAAACTCCATCAAGTTTTGTTGACCATTGAACGCCCTAGTTAGTCGATGAGCATTTTTCCACTAATTACATAGATTCAACCCACTTTGAATGCCCAATTCAACCCCGATTCCCTTGTACCCCTTCCACATCCCTCATCCAAACTAAACTGTCCAACTTACGCTTAAACATCCCCTCCCTCACCTTCCTCGTACTCTCCTCTCCCTCGCCATCAAGCGTATACCAAAACAGCACCTCATCCAACCCCGGCTCCGCATGCACGATTTCGTCTCGCAATGAATACGCGTAGGACTCTTCGAATGATCCAAGAACGGAGTAGATCATTAGCGAACTTGGGGGTGGGGAGGTCATTGTTTTTCGCCATGCTTGGATTTCGGTGATTCGGTTGCGTTCGAATTCGAGCCTGGCTTCGACGGAAGGTGGGATTGAGATGCGACGCGACCAGACCAAGGCGAGCCAAGTGCTTTGGATATCGGCGATTATGAAGGGTGTGTATGACATTTGAGCTGTGCCGATGAATGCGAGTGTAGGGTTGTGAGCGTAGAGGATGAAGCGGTGGAGGGAGGGGATTCGAGGGCCTGTATCCGTGTCGGTAGAGGGGGACTGTAGAGGTTTAAGAGTACCAGAGGGATCGAGGACGTCGATTAGATCGCCGACGTAGGGTTTATATCCCGTTCCACACCATATACTTTCTATCCCCTCTATGATTTGTCCATCTTCAAGATGCGCGGCTGCCTTCCCCGAAGTCTCCAACGAGAACCTCTTCACGGGAGGGACCATCTTGATTTTTGGATTTTCGGGGTTTAGAGATGGGAATCCTGGGAAGGCAGGTCGGCGGATGGATTGGTATACCACTTGGGAGGGGGAGGAGAGGGTCAAGGAAAGTTGGGCCGCGATGTCGTTGGAGGAGTTTGCGTTGCCTATTACGAGGGATTTCTAAAATGGTTGCCTGAATATCAGTTATAAATATTAAAGAGAGTTCCTCACCGCCCCTTCAAAACCTTCAGCCCCTCTCCAATCCTTCGCATGCCTCGCAACCCCAGCCTTTCTAGCATCGTCCAGACCAGGGATAGAAGGCCAAACAGGATTATCATACCACCCAACAGCAACCACTACCGCATCCCACACTTCTTCCTTCTCTTCCCCTCCTGCACGTTCCTTCCCCCAATCTCTAATAGCAACCTTCCAACCGCTCCCATGCTGCTCCTCAACCCTCAAAACTTCCACTCCCAGCCTTATATCCCCCGACCTAATGTAGGGCTCAGCGAATGCCCTGAGGTAGTCGTGCGTCTCGGTGAGGGTAGGGAATGGTTGATGTGGATTTGGGGGCAATGGAAAGGCGGGGAAAGAGGAGAAGGACAGGTATTGTGGGAGGACATTGCCTATTAGGTGCGGGTATGCGGGAGACGGGAAGTGGGGTGGGGGAGCGGAGGGGTTGTCTAGGTACCTGTCAGTTATTGTGAGCGAAGTGGTGGGAATGGGGGAGGAAGGGGATGTACCAGACACCACCGATATCGTTCCGCCTTTCAACTAGTTTCACTTCCTCAAAGTCTCCGCGAGAGAGGAGGTTGCGAAGCGTTACGAGACCGGAGGATCCCCCGCCGATTACAAGAATACGTTTTGGCTTGGTGGATGTGGACATGAAGTAGGTTACGAGAAGTGGCAAGTAGCAGGTGCACGTTGGATGTTTACGTTGAAACTTGAGTTTATAACAGCGCGTGTCCAGTCGCAAATCGCAGAACAGAACTAATAAGATAGTCCTAAAATTAGTAAGGAAAGCGATAATATAGGTAGAGACCCGGGTAGAATTGGAAACAGGGTCATGGTGTTACGATGGATAGTTGTAATTCCAAGGATTGCACGACCAATAACTCTTATCTTATCTTATATATAAAACTAGCAGTAACCCGTGCTTCGCACGGTCCAAGCACAGTCTGTAGACTTTATGCTTAATTTATAAGTGAGCATGTGCCATCGTATCTACTAAGTAAGTAAATTTAACAGTCGGCGCCACTCGTCGCCAACCTTCGGTTGGCTCCTCCTGGCCCCGTGCATCATTTGAGATACAGTAGAGAGTCCAAGTGATTATAGATGTGACATATCTGTGACAGCGTTTACTCAGGGGTCACAAAAAGTAACGCAATTTTGTGACATCTGCATTTGGAACAATTTGAAAGTGTAATTTTCATCTTACGACGCAACCACAACCCTCCTGGATGCAAAATTTCACCCATAGCTTGCTATCATGCCTATTGAAGTAAATGTCTAGTGAGATCCACCCAAGGTAGAGAAGAACAATAAGAAACAGCCCCAATGTAGGACATGACTTCCAATATTGTAAACTGCATCTGGAAGAAGACCCTTAAAATTAGTTTTACCCATGTGCACTTCTATATGAACCCCATAGAACTACTCTTAAATATATAGGGAGCAATATTTGAGCTTGAGAAAGCAATTCTTTAAGTGAATGACCAAATCCCAGTCTTGGGTATACACACATTAAAACATAAGGGATAATGGAACTGGTTGATATTGCAGACATAATAAGATATGGTATTGGAAAAGTTATTGTAGTATTATGGTGCATCTATGTAGCTTAGATCTTGTGGAATGCAAAATATACTGTGAGGCAGAAAACATTACTGTCACACAATTGCATCACTTTTTGTGACCCCGAGTATGCGTGATGTCTTCTAAAGGTTCTAGTGGTTCGCGCGCTGAATGAATTTCAATTTTCCAAGTTTCTCAGTTAATATCAGCTAAGAATTTATTTTTTATTTTTTTGTAAATACAGGTGCCACTCGTCACCAATCTTCAGCTGGCTCCTCCTGGCGCCGTGTTCCCTGACAGATTCAGCATTTAATTCGAGTGATCTTAGATGTAACACCATTCATGTGTGACGCTTATATGTCTCGTGACTTTGATGGTGGATATCGGTTTGTGACTTTGTATCACGTGATTTTGACGTTTGTCTCTGTGTGAATGCTTACGTTTATGTCCGTGTGAATGCTTACGTTTATCCCGTGGGAAAAAGACACTTGTCCTTTATATAATAGAATATAATAGATATGTAAAGTAGATTGCATGCTCAATCAAGCTCTTGTGTAGCTGCACTCTATGTGATTTATTGAATTTGTCTTTTTTTCTCTGTGTCTGAGCTGTCAACGAATTTCTTGCCTGCTTTCCGTAAGCTCATAAATGCTAAATTTCAAATATACGTCACCTGATTCTCAGCTTGGGCACTTGCTTTTAAAAGTATCAAATAAAGCTACACATAGTTTGAACATCCTACTTTGCTCGTTCTAATTATGACTTAAACTTGGAGACACAATCAGGTAAAAATTTGCTTCAGAATTTCCAAAAGAATAGTAATAACTATGCTGAAATTAAACACAATAACCCTGTCCATCCTTTTTCACACATCTTTTTTGAATTGTCTCCATGATGTCCCATGAACTAACCTGTTAAAATCAATACGAATAGGCCAGGAAGAGCCAGCCGAAGGTTGACGGCGAGTGGCGCCGACTATTTACTTACTTAGTAGTAGATACGATAGCATATGCTCACTTATAAATTAAACAAAGTTTACAGACCGTGCGAAGCACGGGTTACTTCTAGTTGTTATATATAATCGACAAAAGCCAGATATGACTTAGAGTCGGCAGATATTTGCAGCTAAGTTCCATCCGTAGATGTTTGCATATAGCATTAGGAAATTGTGAATAGTCCCTTCAGACAATATACGCTGCCGAATTGCATTATAAATTGGTCATCAGAATTATGAATTTATTGCAGCACGATGCAATATATAACAGTGGGCTTTTTAACACTTTGAACTGATTCGTAATTCCTTCATAATAATGCCGGATTACTACGATACGACTACGATACTCTGTTTAGTTACCAACGTAAATGTTTGTTATTTGTCATATAGTTCAAAGTAACCTCTCTAATTTAATTTAAACAACGTTCAGCAGATTTTGGTAGATCCTTGGCCCATTTTGAGCAGCTGGAGAGACGAGGAGATTAGGATTCAGATTGACAAGATCATGTGTGAGTGCCAACGTCTGGATCTTTCAGAGAGGCATCCATCCACCTTTTTCTACACACTTCCGCATTTCTCTGGGTAGCCATCTGATCAACTTTCTCAAAACCGTAAACTTTTAAAGTACTTCTGCCATGTAGTAGTTACATATATCCGGATAACCCAAAGAAAAGATGAATTCTATGCCGTCCTAACTATGACGTTACCCTGAACTTCCACTGCCAAAATACTAGCGGTCCAACAGGCAGTATAAATACGTACATCAACTGTATATACGTATGCTCCAAGAGCCTGAGCAAGTAGCCAAAAAATCTGACGCAAAAGGATGATGGATCACATTCAGCCGAAATTTTTCCGGGTCGAAACATGTGGAACTCAAACGTTAAGACCTATTTTCTGCCGTCGGTTTGGAAACAACGTAATTGTCGGAAAACGACTTGTCGAGGGTTACGCATCTAAGGAGTTTTGGACTTGTTCTCCATATGTACTCGTATCAACCACGACAAGGACATCAGCCCGATGAATAGGGTTGAATTGGATACTCGTGTGGCCCAGTGCGTCTGTTCTGTCTTCCACTCGTGTGCTCGCGTATCTGCGGATGTGGAGAATGACGCGGCTGGTGAACGTTGAATGAAGAGCCCGCTCTAACCTGTGGGGTTTTTTTTTAGTTGACGGAAGCGAGTTACTGGGTGAGAGGGTTACGTTGAAATGAGGTTGAAGTATTCCGACTGTCTGACTGTAAGTAGGCGATTATCATGGAAAGAGGGAGGCTTACTGGAAGGGTCATAATTATGACTACGTTGATGGTCGACAAGGCTTTATTAAATGCGCTCAGTTTTGCTTCCCAAGAGACTCCACCGGACTTACTGAAGAGATATACGTAGTAAATGAACCCTGTTAGAACGGAGAATAAGTTCCCACGCCAGAGGGCAAGGAGAGAAAGGCGTACCATCGCGATAGACAGCGTTATATAACGACGAGCGACCTCCTTGTCGATCTAAGCGGGCTATGTTAGAAAAATAAAGGAGAGGAGAAAAAGAAGTATCTCACATGCACCTACACCTGGGATTAACATTAATATTAATATACCTATTCGAGAGAATGAGGGACATAGTACTTGATAGAAAAGATATAGCGCACCAGCTTCATACACGATCAGTATAATCCAACAAGCCGCCACGATAGGATTTCCTCCGGTAATAAAGCATCCCTTATACGATGGATCGGGAGAACTGCCAACTAGCGCCACGAAATATCATGAGAATTTTATAGGAAAAAAATGAATGCATGGGGCGTACATTCAACTGAGGTGAGAAACATGCCCATGAAAATGAAATTCGGGATCCAGCAGATGAGGAAGAAGATGGGTAGACCGTAGGTGAGTCGGATATCGCGTCGCCAGACTGCCCATGTTCGGAGAGTTAGGATTGCTAGGGAGAGGTTTGGATCACTATGTGTGGCATTGGAGATGAGGGGAGAGAGGTACACTCTGATAAGGCTATTCCTATGATGAACATCCCTGCCGTACTCAATGAGCCGATGGTGCGAAGGAGTTTGAGAATGGAGACGTACAGCTAGTGGTACTATTAATCCGTGCACATGTTTCAGCCGACCGACCCATTTGTGCTATTGTCAAATTTCAATAGCGAAGTAAACGATGGCGCTAGAACTTACGTTGAATAATCATAGTATCGATGAAAGGCATGTACCGTTGAATAAGGTACAGCACTTTCATGAGGTTCCATTTTGACGGCCAGACGAGCTCTACTTCCATCCCGATGGTGAGTAGGTAGTCGTATACGAATACTGTCATTGCTATTACTGCCATTGGGATTGGGCTTTAGTAGAGTTGCAAGCGAATCATGGAAAAGAGGTGCTAACGATTGAAAGACTGTCGTCATCGTGAGTTATAATCAACCTCCAGCACGACGATAGCCTAAGCACACACCGTAACAAGCTTAGTAGCAAGAAACGCAGCATTAGTAGCATCGTCCGACTGGGAGTTTACCAGTGATGCCGCCATATTCACATATGTAAAGAAGGGAGAATGCTACGCATCGAAGAGAAATTTTCGAGGGTATTTGAGTTGATCTCTATCACCCTTCCTAGGTTGAGAGTGTTGTTTTTGTCCCGTTGTTGGCCCTGCAGTGTCGGGTAAGTGGTGCTGACCAAATGTCTAAGAATAACTACTGTACATAATGATGGCGTCTGTGATGCATGACACTGGCCAGTGGTCGAGAATTCTCCATCACGGCAATAAAACGCGTGATCTCCTTAATCCCCTTGATAAGGACACATATGTAACCCAGCAGGCGCCTGGTGAAGATTTGTCAGTTCGAATTCCCATTTTGTAGGAGTCAATATTTCAAGCAAGTAGAAAGCAGATTTCAAAAATGGTGACCTAGATTTAGCAGCTAACTGAGTTTATTCCAAAAGGTCATGTTGATAGTTAAATTCGAGTATTGGAATGATACCGGTTTCAGTTGTATCCAGAATATTTAAAGCCAACAGGAGGCAGTAACAGTGGCGCATAAAGCAGTATTAGTAATTTGAAATTGTGCCATTACAATCAAGCAGTGGCGTTCCATGAGTCTCGAGTCTCTGGGGATTATATTGAACTGTTGCTGCCTGGGCCCTAGATCATTGGGATATCATCGCCATGCAGTCGGGGTGACTCAGAGGTCCTATATATATATTCACCAGGGTAATTTATATTCGCAGGCTTGGACAAGAGATAAACATCGTGGAAAGCCATCGGGTGATAAGTTGAAGCAGGCAGTACTTATTTCAAAAATATATTACTGCAACCTGAGAAAAGTGGTTGATGTAGTGTAAATTCAGACCCTGGAGGTCCAGAGGAGTCACTGGAGTGTATCGATAAGTTGAAGACTGTATGCCTGATTGGAAAGCTGAGGTGAAGTTGAAGTTGCATGTTGTGGTGGTCTGAGGATCTGCCTCCGAGAACCTTTCGTGGAATTGGAACCCCGCCGATACACCCCGTGATCGAGAACATATCACGTATGCTCGATTACCTCCTTAGCAGACTATACTGGCTCGACGACATAACTACTATGAACATTGCGCTTCTTCTTCCAACTCCCACAGTCGGAAAGCCTACCGAGTCGAACCAAGGTCTGTCTCTTTACCAAGATTCGCTGCATCCTCATCTCCCCATATACAATACTGTATCTTGATGCATCATCTGATTACAGCATCCCATCGCATGCATTCGTTGGCATCCCACCACGCGAGAATGACCTCATAGTCAACCGAGCGTCCACGCGGCGCATTTCTATTTGACCAAAAGAGGAGTCTGTAAGCGATGGACTCGGGTGGAGGCCCTGGGTTTCCAAGTTTGGAGATGGGCAGGGCGTTTTTTTCAGTGGGTTCTGTTGCTTTTGGGTCCATCTTTTAGGTTTAAACTGAGCGCTACAGACTTCGCTGCTCTAAGCTTTCATCAATAATTTTGGGAAGCATGCGCTTAAGAAAGAATTACCAGCTCCGGGCTTTTCGAGAGGATATATGGGCAGGTTCGGGTCCGTTCCTGATGTTCGTCTTTGCATCAGTAGTGCTAACGCTCTCCCGCTCAAGCGTTTAAGCATCGTAAGGGGGCTGCCGCTACATCAGCAAATTCTAGCTTAGGGCCCATGGCGGAGCCGGCGATTATCATTAGGGTGAGCTCTCGTTCTCCTCAACTGGTATTTTGTCTAATTCCTTTCAAGTGGCGCATTCGGCACGGCTTTGTACCCCATCTGATATATCGACAGCTGCTACTACGTGAATATCTAATGCTTTCCTTCATATCTTGAAGGAAGTAGGGGACCTAAATGGAGGGCGCTGGCCAGGACTGGTGTTTCGTAGGCACATTCTGCTACGTTGACGTTTTTAGGTTTAGTGTTGACTTGGGTGTTGAACAGCTGATCATGTCAACTCATAATGGGTGCTTGCATTACGCTGCTCTGCCTTCTGTACATAAGAGTAAAGCGATTTCTCTCTTTGTCTTCCCACAGCCATGCTAATGCACCTGCAGTGAGTGTCATTGGGTTGGCGGAAACAGGACATCGAACGACGCTTACGAGGAATCCTCACATGTTGGGGATATTGCGAGCTGCGGCTTGTAGGCGAGGAGTCTATTGGTTCGGGTGAGCTTAATGTGTTCCCCCTCCGCTGTTATTTGTCTAATTCTCTCTAGCATTTTTTAGATTTACGCACCCTGCTTTCCTTGTAATGCTTGAATATCTTAATTTAAAGCAAGCGCGCGTCTTGCGGTGAACAAGAGCGATGACCAATGGTTTTCTTCTTCCTATTTCATCTTTTTGGCTTTCGGGTGGCCGTTTGGATCGAATAAATGCTAGAGTGCTAGAGGCTCGGATAGTCATATAGCATGCTACACCTATCTCTTCCCAATATTTTGGCGAAAGAGACAGAAATCTACATCAAATTGGAATCGAGTTAGCGTGTCGTTGCGAGAAACGAGGAGATCAGTACGTATGGTAGCATTGAGATTAGGTGAGGTGAAAGTCGGTTTAGTTTTCTCTTTAGGCTGTTGCCTTATTCAGTTCCACTTAGGGTATTGGAGAGTAATATAATATGCCACATGCTGGAATATCAATTCCAGCTACTGTGTGGACAGTATGTTGGGGAAAACGAGTTTTTGCTTTTTTGCAGTAATTTACACTCCCCCACATGGTCTGTATGGATCCATACAGATTCCGCACAGAATACAAAATTCCGTACAGATTCCGCACAGAATCCAAAATTCTGTGCAGAATCTGTATTTGCTTACAAATTCATAATTTGTACTTCAATGGGGCATATAGCACTTATTATTCACAGTAAAATCAAATGTATTAAATAATGCTAATATAATTACATGGATACTAATGCATAAATCCACCATAACTAATATACACAGTAGATAAGAGTGGGAGAGAAAAGAAATGAGAGGGGGAAGACGAGGGAAGAGAGGGAGAAGGAAAGAAAGATAAGAGATAGAGAGTGCAAATAAAGAAAGAAGGAGGGAGAGAGGAAAGATGGAGAAGGTAGAAAAGGGGGAAGGGAAAGAGGAGGAGGGAGGAGGGAGAAGTGGAGGAAGGTAAAGAGAGAAGGGACAAATGAGAAAGTGAGGGAGGAGGAGAGGGAGGATGGGGAGAAGAGGGAGGATGGGGAGGGCAACACTATCAATAATAATATCAACAAGTGACAAGCCCACAGATAAGACCAAAGATAAGAGATAAGATAAGATATGAGAGATAGATGAGATAAGATGAGGATGAGGTAAGGAGGAGAGGACCAATGACTTGGTTCCAACTATGATAGTGGAAATCCTAAGAGCTTGAAGCTAAGGCTACACTACTGTACATTGGGGTTTATATACTACAGAGTTATTCTAGAATATATTATGTAATACTTCTGGAATATTCCACAATATTCCATCATGTTCTATGGAAAGCATATACTATTGATATATGGAAGTTGCTAGTCTGGAACATTCTATCTTCTTGTCACAACCCACATCCCGCATCCGCATATACCCTGCACCTGTGTTCCCGCACACCTATGAACATGAACTCATACTTATTGTGTTATGAATCAAATGTGTCGTCTTCACAATAGACAAACAATAATCCTTTTGTATATTAGCGCGCATCCGCAATTACTGGTGTCCGCACTTATCGTTATATCCACAGTTACTTACTTACTCATTTTTACTATTGCTAACAAGTCCGATTAGTACTTACAATTAGATATCTAGTATTTAAGTAGTTAACATTTTGTACTGTAACACCAGTTCGAATATCAACTTAGATTACCTCTGGTCTGATACTTGAGTCAAGCTCTAAGCTGTGACTTCCCCTCATACTCACTCTCAACCTCGCCCCCATATCCGCACACCCGCACGCCCATCCGCAAATCGACTTACCAGGGATTGCCAGAGGCGCAGCACATAAGCTGAAGCCAAAGGTCATTTGTATTACCTCTTATCTGTTTACTTGTCCACGCTGCCCGTGCATCCGCATTTCCGTGTTTTCCGCCCTCACTCACTCATTATATAGTTTTCATATTCTTAACACTTCTAGAATATTCTACAACCTTCTACAACCTTCCAGCAACTTCTCCAACATTCTTCCCTGTTCTCCACTGTTC
Source organism: Mycocalia duriaeana (assembly GCA_036937075.1). Classification (NCBI taxonomy): domain Eukaryota; kingdom Fungi; phylum Basidiomycota; class Agaricomycetes; order Agaricales; family Nidulariaceae; genus Mycocalia; species Mycocalia duriaeana. The sequence continues at coordinate 1,875 of JASFDC010000045.1, read as the reverse complement.
TCTACTTGAGAACTTTCTAGAACATTCTAGTGGCTTCCAGATAGTACCAGGAAATACTATGAAATAAATAAGGAATTGGATGATTCCTGACAAATATTGTGTTTCTTATCTTGTGGTTTTATTCTTGGTCTATCTTTACTCATATCAGCTGTTCCTACTTGCAACCACTGCCATCTATCCATATGCTACAAAATCGCAGTAGAAGCAACAGAGAACCAAAATATCGCACAGTTTTAGTTAGATTGTAGCTACCTTTGTACTTTATCGCAGTCTACTTAGCTATTTTGCTTATCTTGTAGCTACATGTTTAGGCTTTGTTCCTATATAGTAGCACACTCTGTACATATTTAAACTCACTATGTAGTTAGTTGTAGAGTAGTTCAGTAGCTTGAAAGTTCCTCACTTTACTATTGCTCTCACTTCGCGATAAATTGATTTTCTCTCATAGCAACATTGTCAATCTTAGAGCCTGTTCAGGACGCATCACTTTCCAGGTGCAGTTCAGATCCTAGGTGCAGTTCAGTGTGACTGTAATGTGAGAATTAAGTAACGGTCTGCGCGAAAGTGCACATTGCTCGAGCGGGGCATACAGGCATCCATCGGCCAATACCGGGTCGCTGGCCAGTGCTTCGGAGCCCTCTCACCATTACAATTCTGCACCAATTTTGCTCATTATTTTTTTCAGTTCATCCCTTGTATGTCGCCTACATGTATATATAATTTTTAAGTGTAATGATTTATTATTAATCTGAATTATTCACTAATAATTTCCATATTTTAAGATGGCAATCAATCATAGTAAAATTATTTAAACGAAAGAAATTTACGTATATACATTGTACGCTGATACTAATAATTATATATCGCATAAAAAATGTGTAACAGATGATAAAAAAGATGTATAGAAAAGGAAAGAAAGTGTTGTCATTGTGTTCATGAAGAATAGTGCCGCCAGCAGCGGCAGCGCGACAACGACAGCGATGATATGTTGATCAACGGGAGGCACGTGATAGATTACATAATGTCACACTTCAAGTGAACTGCACCTAGGATCTGAACTGCACCTGGGAAGTGACGCGTCCTGAACAGGCTCTTAGTCTCTCACCTTAGTCTTCACTTGTATCACATCTGGAGTTGGTCTCCAGCCCAGTGTAAATCATTGAGTTATATATTGAATTTGGATGTTTTTAGATATTTTAATATCATTTATTAACTGGTTGCAGGGTATTAATAGTTAGCAACTAAACACTGGTTGTTAATTTGTTTAATAAATGAATATTTAATTACCAGGTGCAGTGTATTAATAATTAGCCTTAATTACTGGTTTTTATTTATTTATTTAGTAGATCATTAAGTTATATATTGAATTTGGATGTTTTTAGATGCTGTGTGTGAATTTCGACTAATTTTAGATACCTTCCGGAAAACGCCGAGCCCTAAGCCCTTGCCATGTCTATGATGCTTTCTTTCTTCCTTCCCCCCCCATCTCTCTCCTGCACCGTCACCCGCATTGTACGCCGCCAGTCCCAAGCTTGCCCCCATTGTACACTAATGTTACAGCCCAGCCCCGTCCCGCCCCGCCCTCCATCTTACGCCAACATTGAAACCCACCCCCCCATCGTACGCTACGCCGCCGGCCCAGCCCCACACCCCATATCGGTACGTTGCAGCCCACTCCAGCCCTCCAATTATACGCTAACATTACAGCCTCCACCCCCCATCGTACGCTAGGCCGCCAGCCCAGCCCCACACCCCCATATCGGTACGCTCTACCCCCCCATCGTACGCTATGCCGCCATACGCTAACGTTACAGCCTCCACCCCCCCATCGTACGCTAGGCCGCCAGCCCGCCCCACACCCCCATATCGGTACGC
>JASFDC010000044.1:0-26040 GCA_036937075.1 Mycocalia duriaeana | reverse complement strand
GCCCAGTCTCATTGAGGTGCTGAAGCCTGGCGAGGATTCGGATCATATCTATTGCAGCGACCATTACTGACTAAGACGTAGCTTTACTATCTGAGTACTATTGGCCTGATTATAAGTATGTAAGTGTAAGTTCGATTCAAGTGATTATGAACACAGGCAAGAAACCAAAAAGGGTTAAATTGACAATTAATTGAAATTTAATCTTGTGGTGTTATTTGCTATTTTTTGATGTCTAAGTAAATCATATTGATGACCTCTAATCCCAGAGGACTGAAACTTATGAGTTTAAACTTTGCGGTATGAGTGTTCCAAAAAGAATTTCCATGGCCTCCGGCCAGCCCTCGTAACCCACGGTCGGGGATTGTATTAATGCCGGAATACCCTTTGAGTTATGCTAAGATAATCGCCATCGCCGGGAAATGCCTAAAAGGAAACGCGTAAATTTCCCCACGACCGACTTAGGGAGACGCAAGATTGGACTTCCTCAATGTATAATACATATACTATTCATGGCTGCATTCAATCCGCCCCAGCATTCCGAAGACCTAAAGGTATCCTCACCTGAGCAGCATGTACTTTTGATCACGCTCAATCGTCCAAAATTTCTGAACGCAATGACGCCGAGAATGGCTGAAGATATCAGGAAGGTCCTCAACTGGTTCGAGGATGAGCCGGAATTATGGCGAGTTTCCGTGACGCCTCTGTATCTGTGACTCTCCATGCTCAGTCTTCCATCTACTTCTCGCAGGGTTGTTGTGATTACTGGTGCTGGACGTATATTTTGCACAGGTGCTGATTTGAAGGCGTACGTCATCCACCTCTATGTTCATGAAAAGGGTCTGGAATTAACTTGGAACCATTCAGGTGGAGTCAAGATCAGCAGTCTGGAATTTCAAACGAACAAGAGGTTGGCGCTTCTAATGTCCATGGATTTGGTTCTCTCTCGCGCCGGCAATCCATTAAGCCTATTATTGCAGCTGTAAATGGGGGAGCGTACGCTGGCGGCCTTGAAATGGTCATAAATTGCGATATCATTGTCGCCGGAGAGGATGCAAAGTTTGCATTTCCTGAAGTTAAACGTGGCGTGGTAGCTGCACAAGGAGGTACGTATGAATGTGTTAACCTCACAAGCATGTAAGACTTATCATCTCATACTAGCAATACCACGGCTTACTCAGATAGCTGGGCATCAGGTGTGTAACTTTGGCTCACCTGCATTTCAATCAACGTTTCAGCGTTACTCATCGGATGTTCTTATATTTAGTTAGCTTCAGAGTTACTTCTCACAGGCGATACAATTACTGCCAGAGAGGCCCAACGTCGCTTTGGATTGCAAGTAGTTTTATCTCTCAGAGGTTCTATAAGCACTTAATCGTCTGGTTATTTCTGATAGTGTTAATTGTATTGTACCAGCTTCAGAAGTTCTCCCTCGAGCAATGGCGTTTGCGCGTAAAATTGTCGAAAACTCTCCTGATGCTGTACAATGCACGAAGAAAGGGCTTTTGCTGTCTCAACATAACTTTCAAGATGCCGTTCTGGCGCATATCTGGAGTCGGGAAAGCAAGCTCGTCTACAAGGGTGATAATATCAAGGTAAGTCGCCCATGATTAGTCGCCGGTACTCTATTGACGCTTGGGAAAATGTTTTAGGAAGGTCTGAAGTCATTCTCGGAAGTAAGCAATCATTATGTTGAAAATGTATAATTGCTCAGCTGGCTTCCTTTATTACAGAAACGTGCGCCGGCATGGAAAAATCCAGCCAGGCTTTAATTCAAATCCCATGCAATGAATTTCCTTTCGTGGCGAAATATAACACGTAAGTTAATACTTATAGTTTCTCGAAGCGCTTTACTGTAGCCTATTGGTATATCTGCAAATGCAATTTTAACGATTCAAGAATCAGATCCGAGAACTTCTGAACCGATAACTTTTGATGTAGATCCGATTACAACCTGTTGTAGTTGTATACGGAGCTGACTTCTCAACATTCCAGTGGAGATGCTTTCCAACAGGTCTTCTTGAAATAAGGTATAGATGTTATACAGGCATGATTCTTACTTAAAGTCTGGCATTCGAGTAAGGCTTGAACGGTTGAACATTGCAAGCATTGGAAAGTTCAGAACATGTCCATACTTAAGTTGTACTACAAACGTACTTTACACGCGTTCGACACGCATACCCCTCGTAGTTGGAATTGCAGCAAGTTTTATTCAAGTCGCAATAATGGTACATGAAAACTTTCTGAAAGTAACGAGACTAATACATGTAATCCAAGGAATATACATTAGTAAAAAAAACAATTGCGGCTTTTTCCACGATAGGGCAAGAAGAAAAAACTCCAGCCAATTAGGTCATTAACAAAGTAAGTAAAAAAAGCGGGGGCATAGTTCGGCGCTAAAAGAAAACGTTTAGAGAAGACCACCGACGCCACCGCCTACTCGTGGTGCTCCCGCGGGAGCGTTTCCTGTGCCGGCTGCTGCGGTAGGAATGGGAGCTGCGCCTTGGGATGTGGGTCCTGTTGCTCCGTAGGTGGTAGCGTTCACTTGGGAAGCGGGAGTGGCGTGACGGGCTGCGTGCTCGTCTGCGATGGGGTGAGAGGTTGTGTGGGTCTTGGTTCCGGATCCGTGGTTGGCGGTGGTATTGTTCGAATGGTCAAGGGAGGAGTGGGTGTAACCCTTCCCGGTTGAACCCTCGGGAACGATGTTAAAACTATTGAATGAAGATTAGATTGAGTAACGGGCAGAGCGATGGCGACTTACGCATCAGACCTCCACTCGTTACCACCATGAGCAGCCTCAATCTTCTCGGAAGTGCGGTTGACCCATCCGGCGGGGTGGCCGGTGGTGGAGAGGAGAGATTGGCGCTTGTCAGAGACGATCTTGAACTGCGAGTTGCTCTGGGCGGTCTTAATGGAAGCTTCCTCGGCTTTACGAGCGAAGAGCTGTATACAAGACATCAGTAAGGATTAGATATAACGATAAATATCACCAACCGTTTTCAAAACCTCAGTCCTGCTCTCCCCCTCATTAACCTTCGCACTCTGCATCCTATCCCTCACGCCCACAAGCTGTCCATCGACATACTCCAACCCCGTCGTCAACGCATCGCGAATGGATTTCTGGATCTGCTTCTTGACGAGACCCATGACGAGGGGTTTGATGGTTTTGTAGAGGAAGTCGTGTTTGGAGTCGCGGATGGAGAGTTTGAGGGTGTCGACTTTGACTTGGATGTCTTTGACTTTGAAAATGGAGGAGGGGTCGCGGGTTGCTGAGGCGAGGTGGATGGTGGCCTGTGGATGGGGTTAGTTTTGAGAGGGGGTGAGGACGGGAGAGTTGACGTACGCTTAGGCCTTCGCCGCCGAGGACGACGTCCGCTAAGCCAGAGTCAGTCATCTTGATAGCTCCACCCTTCTTTCTGAAATAGAAAGCAACATCCCTCATGTCCGCCTGCATCTGCTCAAGCGTAAACGTAATCCTATGATGATGATCATCCTTAATAGCATCATAAGGCGAGAACTTGACGAAATTCTGCGCCTCCACCGAGATAATATTGGGGAAGAGATTCCGTCCTTGGAGGGTTAGGTTCTCCACGACGAGGTCGAGGGAGTCGTCGGTGTATTCGATGCGGGGGATGGGGATGTAGCCTATCTTGGCGATGAGTTCGGGGAGGATGACTTTGCGGATGTCGTTCCAGAGTTCGGGTTTGAAGGTTAGGCTACCGTTGTCGTCGAAGAGGAGGTCTTTGGTTAGGCGGGCCCAGTCTTGGCCGAAGCGGTCGTTGAGCTGTGAGGTAGGTTAGTGAGGGTGGTGGGGTAAAGGGTACGGACGTACGGGATCCTCGCCCATAGCTTTGAACCATGTTCCACAGCTACTGAAGAGGTTGTCGAAATGACCACGATACTTCTCATCAAAGAATTGCCGACCAGAATCCCGAAGCTTATTCGCCTGGTTATTACAATCCGGCTCAAGAACATACCCAGGCTCCAACAACACCCTCCTAACATACGCATCCACCTCCTCGAACCACCTCCTCAGCTCCGCATCCCGCCTCGTATCCTCAATGAGAACGTTGACGGCGTCGATGATGACGTCCATGCTTTGGCCGTTGGCAAAGCGCTCGAGGAGGGTACGGAGCTCGTGGATGGTGGAGCGGAGTTTCGGGTCTGAGATGAGTTCGTTGTGGGGGGCGTTGGGGTGTTCGGCAGCTGCGCGGGCGTGGGACGCGTATTCTTCGACGAAGGAGATGAGCCATGTGATGGAGGATTGGTAGTCTTGGTGTTTTTGGGATTCGAGGATGACCTGGTGGATGGTTAGTTTAGTTTAGTTGGAGAGGGGGGGGACGTACCTTTTTGCCACGGAAGATGAATTGATCGCGACGCTCTTCGGGGAAGTATTCTTCGGTTAGGAAACGCTTGGTGCGCTCGACGTGGTCGTTGGCTTTGTCTTTGTGTTCTTGGGGAATGCGGTTGTTGATGTTGTCACGGAAATCGCGCATCTTGCTCATCAAGCCTCGTTTCTTCTCTTCGGCGTCTTCGGGGGAGTCTACGTCGTCTGCCTCCTCGTAGGCCCGGTTCTGAGCTTGCTGAGCGATACCTGGAGCTTGCTCCCTCAGTTCACCAGCACGGTTTTGAGCCTCTCCCAAATGCTGCTGCGCCTCGCCCTTGACCTCCCCAAGAGGCCTCTTAGATCCATCAGGGTTAACAAGATGCCCTTCATCCTCCCGCGGGTGCTGCTGAACGACTCGATCAGTCCCGGGAAGCTTGGCTTCCAGAACGGGAGTCTCGTTGGGGCCTGCTACGCGGCCTCCGGCTGTGATGAATTGGTCGTTGGGGGCGGATTGGTCGACGTTGCGGAGTTGTTCGTCGGTTGGGGCGATGGTGGAGGCTGTTTTTTGGAGGGTGCGGGAGAGGAGGTCGCGTCCGATTAGGGAGAAGTCTGTTAGGAGTTTGCGGACTTCGGAGTTTGTGAGAATGAGCGTTAGGAGGGTGCGGAGATGATGGACGGCTGTAGGGGAGAAGTTAGTATGAGGTACGGGTTGATTTATATGGTTACGTACCTTGTTGGCCATCTTCTCTCGCTTTGTCACCTTCAACAGGGACAGCTTTGCCCAAATCGCCCTTCTTCAAATCCTCCCCACTCCAATCCTGCGTATTCCACACGAAATTCTGGAACAGCTCGTCTGCGTTCTTCTCCATTACCATCATGCGGGCTGTTTCGATGATGTCACGGGTGTCGGATACGAGCTTCTTGCCATCTGGGGAGAGGGATTCGAGGGAGACGGGGGAGTGGTTGAGGACGTATTGGAGGGTGGTGTCGATTTGGGCGTTGGACGGGAGTTTGCCTTGGCGGAAGGCTTCGATTACGCCGTAGAGACGGATCTGGGGGATGGGTTAGGATGAGTAAGGAGACAGAAAGAGAGACTACCTTGCGGTCGACGTCTTTCTCCTTCTGGACCTTGTCCACAGGATCAACGACAGATCCAGCATTAGGATGTTCACTGATATGTTTAGGTGCGTTAGGAAGAGACATTGTCGTCAGAGTCGTGTCGAGGAAAGTTATTGAGAAGCTCCATTAGAGCGAGTGGGCAAGTTCTTAAGTACGGTGGGGCATGAGACTGGAATGATGCAATGGCGTAGACGTCATAGTGCAAATGGAGTCAAGGAGGAGCAGTTGGTATGTGTGAGTGACATCACGCTTCCCACGCTTGGATTGACTTTTAATAACGCTCGTTTTTTGTCAATTCTCTTTCCTTGCCATGACGCCAATGACCTCACTCCAAGGCATATTCGATCGACAGCGTGTATTTTGGTACGATACGATGCAGGAATAGCTCTGGGCTATGGGCTACGCCTATCGTAGTAACACCCGTTGGACTGTTTTCATCTGCGTAGCTCCACTTGGTGCGTGTAGAGAGAAGATGGGAATCAATCGAATGCGTTGCGTCATTTGACAGGATTGTCGACCAGACACGCTGTGCAAATTAACTTTGGATTGACATTGCGCGGATAAGTAGGATGTTGTTAGGGCCAATATGGTTGCAATGCGGGAGGAAAGGAAGCGGCAACAGAAGTCATGAATTCTTGCATCGAGTCCCAGCCACTCGTAGGGAGGACTCGACTGTCATTGTTAACATTACTGAATTTACATCCGCTACCGCTATGGCAAGACAAACAGTACTGAATAGGAACCAAGCCCACTACTATTTCTTGTAATGATCAATAGCGTGTATAAATCTTTCGATCACATCGTAAAGCACGCTATAGAGGTCACGGAGACGTGTAATCTTTCGAAATATAACCTGTGTTTTTTTAAAATACCAATTTAAGGTCAACAATGTCAAAGAGGAGGCGGCACGCACAAATTTGTTTAGTGTATGTGCGAACTCTAGGATAACATTGATAACTTCCTGGGATTCTGTCACTAGCTGCATAGAAAACTAAATAACGTATCCATCAAATATACATTTAAATACTGACCAGACGCCATATACGATGGATGGACCCTATTCTGCCCACCAAGTCACTGAATGCTGCGTCGTTAAACTCAAGCTGTTGTTTAGCAATTCTCAAGTCGCCTATCTGTCCAATGAGCTTTTCAAGGCCCCTGCTCTCAGCTGGCAAATATAGCATAAGCTCTATAACACAGCATCAGAACTGGAATGTACCTTCAAGCTCTCGTCTGCGCAACTGGACCCATAAATAAAGAATAATAAAAGACTCCCAGAGAGCAGTACTTACCACCAAAGAAAAGATACTGATATTGTGTGTAACAGTTTAATGATGCCATCGTCTCTGGAGACTCGGAGTACCAGGAACACATACCTACTAGCCAAAGCTTCCAACTCTTTTCGAACTTGTTTAGAACGCATTTCAGCAGTTTCTACTGAGCTTTTCGCAGAGTTCATAGTCTCGTCCCTAAAGGATTGAATGTTTTGTCGAAGTCTGATATACCGCTTCTCAATTTGACCATCAATATCCAAGACTTTCAAATCCTGGAATTTGGAATGGTCAGCGCAAGCGACAATTAAAGGATAGTATTACTTCGATATATTCCCGCATGTGAGTCAGTTCTTCAACTAGCTCATCTCGATCTTTGCTCAAAGAAGGGAGAACATTGTGTAAAACGTCTACGAGTGCGTTCATGAGCGAATATAACTATGAGATAGAAACGTCAAATATTACGTGAAACTTTCTCCTTTACATTCGCAGCAGAAGCATGAGATTCGCCAAGCAGATTTTGATATTCCTTCGTTGATCGCAAATCTTTTGTTAGCATACGAGCAAAAATCTAATAGTTATTACGATCTTACCTGATGCTGCAATTCCCACTGGTGGAATAATGCATAATTCCCCCTGCTGTCTTTAATGATCTCCCTATGGTCGATATTGCGAACTGTTTCACCAATCTTAGCAAAGTCGCCCTCGATGATGGAGATATTGCGACCGAGGGTGTCGATGCTTTGCGAAATTGCGTCGCGGGTGGATTCGATTTGATTGCCCAAGTTTGGATCCGCTGGGAGAGGAGCTTGGCTACTGACAGAGGACGTTTGAACAACTGCGGAAACGATGCTGTTAGTGACGAGGGGGGTATCTGCTACCACTGCGGATATATTGTTCGACGGTGGAGGCTGCACTTCTCGAAGAGCGTACGCGTATTCCGTTGCTGCTTTCTCAGCCAAGTCGTAGGGTAGGAATGTAGCAATCACAGCATCCATGTTAGGGTAGAGTGATTCAGAGAGTGGAAATTGGAAAAGAGAAGTGGATTCGGACACGATTCAGGTTGTTGGCAGCTTTAAGGAACCTATGAGGACAGCTGGATCGATAGAAGACGGTATTTGGAATATTATGTGCCTCAGCACGTCTTTGACAAGAATGCAGTTCAAAATCAAGTTTATATCGAAGGCACATTTCCATTCAATCAGTTAGTAAAACGCCACAGGCAACTTTTTCTGACCCCGGATGTAATTCTTTCTCAATTTATCCGATTTTCTCGAAAATGCAAATTGCCACATCTGTATTACAGTCGACTCTGTTATAACCCATACCTCTTGGTGGACAGCCAAAAGTATGGGTTATGGGAGGTTATGAGTTATTACAGAGCAGTTTTGGTGTAGATATCGTTTTCAGTGGAGCGAAAATGTATGGGGTTTGACAGTTATGGGTTTTGACAGAGTCTACCGTATTTGAATGAAATGGCGCAGCATTTTTCAAAGTAAACTTAGATGTAGCATTTTTTAATGGTATTTGGTAGTTCAGGGGTAATAACAAGTAAATAAGAAATTCTATTTCTTCGAAAGAGAAACCAAGTATCTAGTCTACATAGATCATTTTTTAGAATCCGCTCCGGGAATAGCTAATGTGAAGTTCTCGAGAACTTTATAGAACGCCGTATACATCAATTCCATGCGCTTCATATTTTGCATGAGTTCCTGTTTTGGTATTAGATTTAGCGAGGCCAAATTGTAAGCAAGAAGTACGTACGGATTTATTCTTGACCACTCCTGCTTCTGAACTCTTTGCGCCTTTGGAAATAACATCCCAGAATCGGGGGAATCCGGACGCCCTGATTCAGAGAAATCCATGAGATTCTTGAATTGAACGTAAAATTTAATATTTACGTACTTTTCAATATCGTTTTGCAGATTGGATATCTGGCCATCGAGATTTTTGATTTCCTGCTCAACAGTCTGTGTCTGCTCAGTCGCGGCTTGCTTTACGTTGATGCGGAAATTGAAAACGTCTTGCTTGAGTCTGATGAACCGTTTCTCAATCGCTCCAGTCGTGTCTAGATTAGGCAGCGACTGTAGGTTTAATTAATTAATTGATAGACAGTAAAGAGAGATTTTATAATACAAGTTCATCAACGAACTCTTTCACGGCCTCGGTCCTGTCTTCGATTGAGATTGCAAAATTCCCAATCACGTCCTTGATAAGAGCTAGTTGAAGTAAATTTATTTTTGCAAAGGAATAAAGAATATAAATAAACTGCGTACTGCCGATTTTAGAGCTGACGCTGTTAGCAGCGGCCTGCGTCGCAAAAAGAAGTGAAGTATATTCCTTATAGGGCAAATAGAATATTTAGCTAACGACAGGTCTTTGAACAACGAAAAGCTCACTTCATGAAGCCCATTCCATTGCGGATAGAAAAAGCGGGGGGCGCCTTGTGCGTCCTTGATGATATTCTTCCCGTCGATATTTTGGACGACGTTACCGATAGTGGCGAAATCGTCTTCAATACCAACCACAGTTTTCCCAAGAACTTCTACCTCTTTGAGAATCTTTTCACGAATGGAGGGCTTTTCGACTTCGGCAACTATCCTGTCTTCGAATTTGGCACGTTCTTCCACCGACATTGGAGTAGCAAGGAGTTTTGTGATCGTGTCGTCCATAGAGGCCTTCTCCATGTAGGGCGGGGCAGGGACAGAAGAGTCAACAGATGTAGCCATTTCTCGAATATTTATGAGGGTAGATAGACGTAGGTAGAAAACTTATTGAATGGACTCTGGAAAAAGAACGAACTCTGTTTAAATACTCGTTAAGAGCAGGTCTTACCGCTTCTTCGAGCACAATGATAATAGTAATCCAGGAATTTTGAAAACGCCGAAGGTACCAGTTTTTGCTGTACCTGAAGCAGCTGTTCTGTGTAGAATGGCATTGCATCGGTTCCTCTCAGGGTATTTATCATCTGACCATAGATATTCCAAGTGCAGCCTGCAACTCTTAATAAGGCGGCAGGCACTTCGGAATTCGAATTGGTATACAGAACCATTTTGTTCCTGGTGTCATACCATAGAGGTAGTGGAAATGAAATATGTAACTAGCATTTAACATAAAAAACCACGTTACGTTTTAGGGCTGGAAGTCTGACATGGTAAATGCAGAACTTCAGGTCGCAAAGTCACTTCAGACGCAGACGGGTCACATAAAGGCTTTACCACTGATTGTTTATAGAGATAAAGATGGTATAGTAAACAGAAAGCGTGGAAAGTATAGAGAAGTTAGATAGGTCGAGCTTGCGAGCACTAGATAATCGTCTTCGTAGTAGGTGGTAGAGAGTAAAGTGTTGATCTGGACGGTACACGTAATATAACATCACGTGGCTTTTTCTGACACAGAATAGGACCCCTCTTTATGCCGTGTGATGTCCGATATAAAATCGCCATTTTTGGGCACTTAGGGACGGACGAAATTTGGGCGTTCTGGTCCTCAAAAATATCGGACCTACCCTTTTGGAGTTCCATAGGTCCGCATTAAGTAAGAAAACGTATCGGACATATTTTACGACCAGTTCGGTCCTCACAAAGTATCGAACATAATATTCGACCGAAAAGGTCAGCATAAATCGAAAAAATTGCTATCTACGCTGTGCCAACCCCACCAGCAATGTCAGTCCTCATCCTCGCATCCCAGGTCTTCACATTCCTCAACATCGTCGTCACAATCAGCCTCCTGAGTGTTGGCATCCACTTCCGTAACCTTTCCCTTCAACTTCGTCTCCAATTCCCTGACTGCAGTGTATAAAGCGGGTGTCTGAACGCTGAATAAATGAAATAATGTCGAGGACAAGGGGCAAAGGGTGAGCAGTGTGAAAGGGTGACCATCGGGACTGCTAAGACTCTGGGAGGTGATGTTTGTATATGATGCCAGGGACAATAAGATATGTGAACGAGAAACCTGTAAGAGAGTTGAGCTCGAGAGTGATGGGCAGGCCATGGAGGTAAAAGTATTTTCGCCAAACAAGGGAACAAAGAGCCTGATGTAAACATAAGAGAGGTTGCCGAGATGGTTGGTGGAGGAAGCCCATTCATGTCTCGCGTTCTTAGTTTCCGACTTGATATACATGGTAATAACTAAAAAGATAGTCAGACAATGAAAAGAAACCCTGTATTACTTGAATTTGCGAGCAAACTAACCTTCCCCCAAGATAACTTCTTGCTTACCGGGGTTTTTACCACGGGCGACGCGAAGAGCGATAACGAAATTTCCTGGCATCAGCGGATTGTGTGGCTGGATATTAGCGTAAGGAAAGTTCTCGTGAATTCCACGGAGATTCTCAAACGCCTGCTCCCGACGTCGAAGAAATTTCTGTTAAGAGAACTTCATGTCAGTTTGCAAGATACAGCGAGCAGGATTGAAACCACAAACCGTGCTAGCAGTAGCAAGCACAGTTGCCTTATTCCTTGCTCGTGTATCATCCTCTTTACTCCCAACCGACTCGGAGGCATTGACAAATGTTCCTGTGTGTCTTACTTGTCGATTACTGTACTATTACGACCTACTCTTCAGTCACGCGTCACAAGGCCCCATGAAGTGAAGAGATTTTAGGTGTTGTCACTGGTAACAAAAATTTTTGAAGTGTGTGACGAAATTCTGAATCCTCTCAAATTATAAATTTAGTATCATTTCAGCCAATTTTAGCCAAAATGTTGAAGAGTTATACCGTTATGTCACATTTTTTCTCAACCTTGAAGAGATGCTCAGACCTTACTTTGTCGTAACGCGTCACAAGGCCTGAAGAGTTGGTTGTATTGGTACAGTAATTCTGGCTGTCGAGGTTGGGATGTCAGCAGGCTTCGGGGTGAGAGTTGACAATTGCAGGGTGAGAGCTTCACGAAGAGTTGGACCCTTGCTGATAAAACGTTCCAAAGTTTTATCATTCATAGGTAGCGCAAGTTGCCCATTCTGACGAACTGCCTTCGCGGTTGACCGGGTTTGGTGACGCTCGCGTTGTGAAACCATTACTTCACGGTCAAGCTGATGCTTGGAGTTTTTGAAGTGTAAAATTGCAGTAGGGTTGGTTTGTTTCTGGAGGAGAAAAGTTTGGTTAGTTGATAATATTTAGATAGTCATTTGTCGGGGACAAGGGGCTGCCGGGATCAAAATCCCGGACCGGGGGCCGGTTGGTTGGTTCGGCCTTCAGGCCGCTAAAAAATATTTGGACCACTCAATTTTTTGCTCAAATGCTCTGTAATGGCACTGGAAGGCTTCCAACGCACCCCACTTACACTTCATATACGTCCTTTAGTTGAAAAACGGTGTATATTAAGTGTATATGCAAGAACTCGGAATGACATCATCATCATTATCTAATGAGGTGTGATCAAGAAGCATGAAAAAAGGCCTCTACCCGCCTCTATGCATTTGGTCAACATTTGGTACAGTCTATCTACTCAAAATAATGGCTGTAAGTGTACAAGAAGCATATATATGTCTATTACTAAGTTGGTTCACTAGCTGGGGACTGAGCTGCTACAAGTTGATGATGAGGGATATGTAATATGTCCCGAGTGCGGTGTGAAAAAGAAATGTGGATCAACATAAGTAGTATCATGTTGAGTGCATTACACTCGACGAAGATCCCCGCAAATGGGTTTGCCATGCGTGTAAAGCGTCAAGTAGTAGACGAGGGAGAAAAGCTATACGACAATGACATCATATATTTAAAAATAGATACAGTTTCCTAAAGTAGACGATTTTTGATTACACGTGACCATTTTTATGATCACGTGGATGGTTGGTTGAGCCAACAAGCCGCTAAAAAATTAATCGACCCCTGGTATTTTTATTTTGTTTTAGCACCCCCTTGGTCGGGGATTACATTTATTGCTATCGACTGCAATACATCAAGATTTTCTTCAATCGCGGCTCTTATAGCGTCGATGCTCTCTTCAGTTGAATCAGGAATGTCATGACTAAAAGGTCAATCTGAATCCGAAAACTGAAACCAAACATTAAGATTTTCAAGACTCACATTGCCAGGGACCGGTCAATATTTTCCGCTACTAAGGCCAGTTCAACTGCCTCAGACTTATCTTCAGCTTTGGAATTTGTAAAAACAGATCGATTGAAAAGTGCAAAAAGTTGAGCTAGCGTCTGAGGCCCTTGTCTCGGAGGTGAGAGAGCTTTCTTCTTGGATAGTTGAACTGGCTCCGTGTAAGCCTTCAACACACGTTCCGCTGAAATGCCAATCACAGATAGAAGGCTTTCCGCTTCCCTAAAGGCAGAATCTGAAGCAGCAGCAAGCTCAGCATCATTTGGATAGCACATTAATTCTGCCAGATCCAAATCATCAGTCTTGAAGTAAGTATGGTGGTAGCCAGCAGCAGTTTGGTTAGATTGCTCCTCGGGAGTGAGGTCGCCAAAAGCACCAAGCAGTAGAGTCCGCAATTTGGGCTCGGCAGCCAACATGTCAGCAAAAGTAAAGTCCTTCTTGATTTGACGCTTAACTCCGAAGACATGTTCACATGGTTCAGTTGAATGGAGCCAAGGAAGGAGAGGATAATGAACATAGAATTGGCGGTAGATGATGATAAGCGATAAGAGACTGTCACAAAGAGTGAGGAAAATGTCGTAAGATTCACGCGATATGAACTGAATGTTAACGCTATAATCTGGATGAGCGACCACAAATGACCGCCATGCCATTAGGAAAAACCTAGCCTGGATAACCATCTTGGCATGCTCTATATGGCTGATGCAATGATTCTGCCATGCATCAACTAGCTCGCCAAGGACAAACAGATAAACTGAGAGTCCTCGTTGATCTGGATAGGTTTTCATTTGAAAGTCTAGCGTAGTGGCAGAAAACGTGCGCGCTGCTGCCCGGTCATCTTGACGATCAACTTTTTCTACATCACGATGAAAAAGAGGACTGGCTGGGTTAGCTGCTAGCTCTCGGAGTTGGGAAAAATAGGCAGGGAAGTGACCAAGTGCTAGAATGCGAGCACCAGTGAAAATTTGATTGCGACTGGTTTTCAGGGCATGTTTTGAGTCCTGGACAGTGATAAATGGGTAACGTCCTTTATAGAGGGGTATACGGAGGACAATCTGACACTTTTCTGACAAGATAGTGTTTGGGATACTGTAGACATGATAGGACTGGCAGGCGTTAGTGATCAAGAGTTGAGTGCAACATTCAACTTCGGTGCCATCAGAAGAACCAGAAACCGGGTGAATGCCTTGCGCATCCAGGAGCTCTGCAAGTTCGGAATGTATATTATACAGAGCATCTGCATTTTCTGACGGACCGCGAGCAACAGCAGCAATGAGAATGGGGGGGATTTTTGGTAGAGGGATTGTAAGAAGCCATACACGAAGCTAAAAAAATAGTAAGTTGAAGCTAATTGACAACATTGGATATAAAAAGATGTAAACGCACCTTTGACGGTGGATTGAGTTGTGCGTGCTCAAAAACACTATCTATATCATCATTGGATGTAACTCGTATGATCCCGTCGATACTCCCAATAACAGCGCAAACATCTTTGCTCTCTTGAAAGACTGATATAGCCTTTTCGAGATCAGTGTCATCCCATGAAAGGGCAAGAGGGCCTGTATAACTGTACTTCTTGAGAACGGCTGCAGCTACTTCCAAATTGTGTGCAGAGATTCCTGGTTGGAAGCGAGGCATTTGGGCATGAAGCTTACTGAAAACAAGAAAATTTTAATCGTGATGTATATGGAGTCAAATCGGACTTGCCGAATATTGTTCATCCCCCGACCACCAAAATGCCATTTAAAAGTTAGATATGCTTGTGTTGATGTTGATGCCAAGACATTACAAAAATTGGTAAAAGCTTCGGTATACTTCATGTTCTTGAGGGACTTGCCTTTTTGGAGGCGTTCAAATTTTACAACCATCGCTTCAATCATTCCAAGGAGTGTGTCTGATTTATAAACGCCATCCAATACACCTTGAGCAAATCAGAGCCAAGGGGATTTGCCATTATCCTGAAAAATATGTGTATCAGAATAAAACTGCACGAAGAGAGAGAAAATAGAGTTGCCATTATCCTGAAAAATATGTGTATCAGAATAAAACTGCACAAAGAGAGAGAAAATAGAGTTACCTTTTCAACAAGCTCTCGGACACCACTGTATTTCAAATACAACGTTCTCGGTTCTGCACAGCGATATGATTTTGGAACATACTTCATATTGGCCTCCGCCGGCATTGGACGATTAATAACTACTTGGAACTTCCGGAGCTTAAATAAAGAGAAGCACTCCGAACAAGGCTGAGGGCCCATCATCATACTCGAGTGAACGACTGACTCACAGCTGGCTGAATACACAGCACAGGTGGCTTGGGAAATCTTCCACAAATGCAGGACTTCTTCTCGACAAAGAACCATATGCTGTTGCTGACTTGAGAGGTCCTTCCATCCAATGTCGTCCCCACCAAAGAGTTCTTTAACAATAACTGAACGTGAAGGAGCTCCTCCTCCTGAGCTAGAGGTACGGCTCATATATTTGTCAATATGAGGGTCCTCGCATGATAAACCTGGACAGGGGAATGGTCGAGTTCCATTCTTACGTTGTGGGCCAACTTTAATTACTGAGTTCCCAAAGCCTAAGCTAAAAAGAGAACGGGTTGTAAACCCACTAGCGCGATTCTTAGAGCATTTAGTTGTTGCCTGATGAGTTTTCCACTTCTGTACATCGTAAACCACATGCATGTGGAGCCATTCAGCGCAAGAAGAACAGCGCACTTTCAGAATATTGGTGTCCTGGAATTCGGCATGCGGGTCATCCTTCAGTATTTTTTGATGGAAGACGGCAAGCCTCGTGTCGGAAGGAATAAATTTAGATTTCTGAGCGAGATCTCTATGTTTCTTCTGTGTTTCCCATGAAGAACCAATATTTGGGCCTCGACAATTGCGGTTATTAGCCGCATGTGAATCTGAGTCACTCTCAGAATCAGAATCAAAGTCCATTGACAAATTGGATTCAGATAAAGTTGAAATTAAAGCATGTTTCCGTTTTCCTAAGTTAACTGGAATAGAGGAAGCCCCAGATTTAGTGATTGGTTGGGCGGGAAAGTCAAGAACATCGAGATCCATGTATGAAGGATCATCTTGCTGCGAAAAACTATCTGAACTGGAATTATCCTCCTCGTGATTGTCATCTGAAAGCTAGATGCACGTCAGCCCAGAAGCTAAAATACAAAGATGATAGAGATTGAACTCACCTCATGAACAACATCATCATTGTAGTCATCAGATAATCTGATAAACCATTCCATTCTTTCGGCATCAGCAATACCTGGTGACCAGATGCCATAATGAAGGAGGATAAATGCCAGGAGATTGAGAACAATAACGCCGCATGAATGAGTGTCTCTTTGTTGCAGTAAGGAAAACTCAAATGGAACCAAAGTTAATGGAGGGATGTTGGGTAAAAGTGATTCAAGCCACCAGCAAATTAGCTTGAAGGTCTTGGTTGGCAGAGTAGTATTATGGTTCAAACAATCAGCGTACGAGTAGGTCCCTTTGCAAAGATCAACACGTAATAGGGTCCAATGATCCCCAAAAACGTGAAGCGGAAGGTAGAGCATGTCCAATATTTTAGACTGGATAAGGTAGTCAAACCGTGTTGTCGGAGTGTAAGCAGTCCTACCTTCAGCCTTTGCATGCTGGAGAAATTGAAGATGAAGGCAATTTACAATGCGCGTACGTTTCTTTGTTGTAGTTAGTTGTTTACCTACGGACATTCTACCTATTACATAATCGTACTATACATAGATAGTTTGGGTACATCGTCTCTCTAGTCTCTACCACTAGATCTGACGAGTCCCAGGTATGTAGTATCGTCAATACAGTCTCTACCACTAGATCTGACGAGTCCCAGTATTCACTGGCGTGATTCCTGTGTTTACTCACATCAGGTTATGGGCCCCGGGGTCTACCACTGTTAAAGCATATGATCACACCCCTGCATTCTGACCCTGCATCGTAGCCGCGCATTCATTACTCTAACTATAGCCTTCGGTCAACGTTAACGTCTAATTCCCTTTTGATCACCAAGTGCCACGCGCTCACGCGCATATATCCACTTCCGTCGATCAATTTCAAATTTCCCCACATTCCCCGCATACACGCGCCTCCGTGTAAACTCTTCGACACCATGGCTGAAGAATCATATTCCATTACGCGTAATATCTTGGTTCTCGGCGGTGACGTGAAGTACTCCGATTGGGAGAAGCACATGGTTGGCAGATTCATGCAGCTGGATGTCTTGGATATTATCAAAGGTGAAGAAGACGATGTTTTCTTCGAGACTCAGAGTATACCTGCCGCTAGAGCCGCTCGAGGCGAAAATGACGACGACGTTCCATCAGTTCCTCCCCATGCCAACACCCCTGAAGCTAGAGCCGCTCGTAAACTATATAAACGACGTTGCTACAAAGCAGCAGGGGAGATTTACACCGCTTTAGATGCCACGAATAAACGCCTAGTTGACGATCTTCGCGAGGAGCCAAAGAACATGTGGGACCGACTCAAAAGCTTTCATAGCGAATCAGCCGCCAATTCTCGTTATAACGCGCTCACCGAGTTGATATTGATTCGTCTCAAGGAGGGGGAGAAACTGCAGGATATGATGTCTCGTTGTACAGGTGCGCTTCAGAAAATGAAAGCTATTCGTCCTGAGAAGTACTCCGTCGAAAGCTACGACGAGGATATTGTCATCATGGCCGCTATCCGTGCCTTACCTCGTGAAACTTATGGTCCTTTCATTTCCTCATTTTCACTTCTTCACGATTTCTCTCTCACGAGTATCATGCGCGCTATGAAAACTGAAGATGCTAATCGCGAGGGAGACCTAGCTGTGGAGACGGCTAACGCTGCTCGAGGTGCCAAGTGCTACGCATGCGACGGGGATCATCTTGTGCTCCAATGCCCGTATTACGCTTCGGTCCGGGACCACGTCAAGAAGGAAGCTGCTTCTAAAGATGGAAAGAAGAAAAGATCTGGCCGCGGTAGGGGTAACAATTCAAACAATTCAGGTTCGAACTCGAATACGAACACAAATAAAGCTACTACCGTTGCCAAGACCGACTCCGCTGACAACAATTCAAATACTTCTGAATCTTCGGATGTCAAAGCTTCTTCCGCCGTCGTTTGTCTACTATCAACAGATTCGCACTCCCTTCATACTGATGCTCTCTGGAATGCAGACACAGGCGCCTCTGCGCATTTAACCTGCAACCGTTCGTGGATCACCTCTGATTTTGTTCCTTGTCGTATTCCAATATCGCTGGCGGATAATTCTATTGTCTATTCGGTTGGGAAGGGGACTGTTCGTTTTCAACCTGCAGATTCTTCTTGTCGTCCCGTTTTAATTACCAATGTCCTTCTTGTACCATCACTCCGAAATAACTTATTATCCGTTTTGACTCTCACATCTCATCGCGGATTCAAGGTGGTGATCTTTGGCAAGAAGATGTCTTTTTACCTCGGTGACGATGTTATTTTCACAGCTTCAATCAATAGCGCTAACATAGCTTTCTTGGATGGCCAAGTTATCATATCTCACTATCCTACAGCCTGCGCCGCTTATGCTATCGATAGGCCCCTACTACACCGTCGTTTGGGACACATTGGGAAGACCCGCCTAGAGCAGCTGATTCAGGAGGAATTATCTTCAGATCTCACCATTAACTCCAATAATCCTATTGAGGATTTTTGCGAAGCTTGTATCAATGGCAAACAGCACCGCCGCCCATTCACCGACCCTGTCGAGCGCGCCCCTGGTGTTCTCGATAGGATTTTCAGTGATCTACATGGCCCTATGCCGGTACACAGTCAAAATGGTCGTCGTTACTGGGCTGTTTTCATCGACGACGCTTCGCGCTGGATGGAGGCATATGAACTAGTGCGCAAAAGTGATCTATTCTCTGCATTCAAGTCTTTCAAGGCTTTAGTCGAGAAGCAAACCGGTCGATTCATCAAATGTCTACATAATGATGAAGGAGGGGAATATGCGTCTTCCGACTTGCTAAACTTCTGCAATAACGAGGGGATTCGGGTGGAGTTCACTACGCGGGCAACTCCCCAGTCAAATGGGGTATCCAAACGCGCTAACAGATCGATCTCGGAATCAATTATTTCAATGAACACGGAAGCAAATTTGCCTCCGAGTTTCTGGAACTATGCCCTCAACGCTTACCGCCACATACATAATCGTTGTCCAACTTCGGCCCTACCCAAAAACGCCACTCCATATGAGCTATTTAAGGGACATAAGCCTAAAATTAGCCATCTGCGCGTTTATGGTTGCCGAGCATATGTTTTGGTCGGTCGTGATCAGCGGAAGAGTCTACAAGGTCATACTATGAAGGGCGTTTTTGTCGGCTACCCTCAGAATCACATTGGATGGATGGTCTATATTCCTGCTACGAAGAAAGTCATCATCTCTCGCGACGTCATTTTCAATGAGTTTGAATTCCCTGGACTGTCTCTATCCCTGCCTCCTTCTTCGCTTCCCGAGCCTACTTTAATTGATTTCTACCCTGACGATGAGCTCGTTGACTTGCCTCGTACGGTGGGAGTTGATCCTGCTCCTGATTTGCCGCCTGCCGATCGTGATGTAGATCCTGTCCCTGATTTACCTCTTCCTGATCGCACTGGCGTATTGCCGCCAGATCCTTTGCCACCTGCTCCCGTTCCTCCCCCCACTCGCGCTTCTACTCGTCGTCACGCACCACCCACTGATGCATATACCCTAGCTAAAGACCGCCAATCTGCCAAGGTATCCCCACTCACTGGTGGGGAGCCTGCCCCACGGACTAGAGTCGCTGACCGGTACATCTACCAGCCTAACGTAGATCCCCCCCTTCCCCAACCTGATCTTCATCAGGCAAATTCTGGTTTCCTATGGGATGTTCTGGCTGGTCCTACCGATAGTTCGGGTGCTCTGATTGTCAACTTTAACCTGAATTTAGCTTCTCATGAAGCTCTGATGGTTGCTGGCCGCGCTTATGTTGAAACTGGGTCTACCGATAGTTCTTCTGGTTTCCTAGCGCTCTCAACAGCTATGAAGGTGGGTGCTCACGACAACAATCCTCGCTCGTACAAAGAGGCTGTTAGCGGTGAGCATGCGGAGCAATGGTACAAGGCTATGGCTGAGGAAATGAACAATCACAAGGTGAATGGTACTTGGACTCCTGTCTACCTTCCTGCAGGGCAGCGCTCTATTGGTTCACGGTGGGTGTTTAAGGTGAAACACATGCCTGACGGCACCCTAGATCGTTTCAAGGCGCGCGTAGTTGCTCAGGGCTTCAGTCAACGGCCTGGCGTTGATTTCGATGAGACTTTTGCTCCAACCGCTCGATGGCCAGCCGTTCGCACTGTTCTGGCTCTCGCAGCAGTCAACAACATGCACCTTGAATCAGTGGATATTACTGCAGCTTTCCTCAATAGTCGCGCCGATGCGGAACTGTATCTACGGCTCCCAGATGGCGCTGACAAAACCGTCCCGGAGAGCACGCTTAAGAAGCCTGGCGACGGCCCTGTTGTTGGACTTTTGAATAAAGGAATGTATGGTCTCAAACAAGGCGCCTACCTCTGGCATCAACGCATGAACAGTGTCTTCCTTTCTTTGGGATTTACTCGCATTGTCTCCGACCCTTGCGTGTACATTTATTTTCGTGCCGGCATACGCATTATTATTCCTGTTCACGTCGACGACATGACTATTGCCTCTACTGATCGTGATGCTATTCTCCGTCTAATTGAGGATCTGCGCAAACATTTCAAGCTCCGTCATTTAGGTCCTACTGAGGGACTTCTGGGCGTGTGAGTTACCCGTGATAGGGAGGCAGGGAAGCTTTGGATTGACCAACGTGCCTATGCAGTTGATGTCCTTGCGCGTTTTAACATGCTCGAGTGTAATCCACTTACTACTCCTATGGATCCAGGCAAATGACTCTCTGTGGCTATGTCTCCCACTACTGAGATGGAGCGCGCTGAAATGGCTTCTATCCCTTATATTCATGCCACTGGCGCTCTCCTTTACCTCGCCTTATGCTCACGTCCTGACTTGGCCGTTGCGGTGGGAGCTCTTTGTCGTTTCAATTCTAATCCTGGCATGGAACACTGGAAAGCCGTTAAGCACCTTTTGCGCTACGTTCGCGGTACTTTGGATTATAGACTTGAGTATTCTAAACAAGCTTTTTTGGCTAATCCTCAGCCCTTTCGCACCTATTCAGATGCTGACCATGGAGGCTGCGTCGATACTGGAAAGTCTACTTCTGGTCACATTATTATCTTTGCCGGTGGCGCTGTAGATTGGTCGAGCAAATTACAGTCGGTGGTTTCAATGTCAACTACTGAGGCCGAATTTATTGCCGCAAGTGAATCAGGACGTGGATTATGTTGGATGCGAAACTTCCTTGGCGACCTTGGTTTCCCTTGCTTATCTCCTTCCGCCCTTCTCATGGACAATCAATCCGCTATTTCGGTCACAAAGCATCCTGAGCACATGGGGAAACTCAAGCACCTCGACCGCCATTTTTTCTGGCTGCGAGATGCTGTGTCCAACCGCATTATTTCCACTTCTTATATTCCTACTCGCGAAATGATCGCTGACGCTCTTACAAAACCTCTTTCGCGCGAACTGGTGGATCTTTTTCGTCGCATGATGGGTCTTACTGGCGAGTGGTCATCCGCTCCTATTTGATTTTTTTTTTTCGATTCTTTCATTGACTCGTATTATGTCCTTCGTCAGGTGGGAGTGTTGTAGTTAGTTGTTTACCTACGGACATTCTACCTATTACATAATCGTACTATACATAGATAGTTTGGGTACATCGTCTCTCTAGTCTCTACCACTAGATCTGACGAGTCCCAGGTATGTAGTATCGTCAATACAGTCTCTACCACTAGATCTGACGAGTCCCAGTATTCACTGGCGTGATTCCTGTGTTTACTCACATCATTCTTTCCTGGTCCAATCCGCTTCATAATATACTCTGCACCGGCATTAATCATTTTGTCATCCAGCCAATCTGTGCTGAGGAAGCTAGCAAGGTGGCGCATGGACAGATGGACAGACTTGCTGAAACCTGACACAGCGCCAGTATATGGAATAGTAGTCAATCGTTCACCGCAATCCTCAATCATATCAACCAGGTGTACTGGAGCTTCAGCAGGTGGTGTCTGAGCCAATTCATCCAGCCATTTTGAAACATCATCCCACTTCTGATGCTGTTCCGAGTACTGATATATGTCTGATAAAAGCTGGACAATCCAGAGAGGATAATAGTATGTAGGGTTGCCGAGACAAACTGAAGCACCTCCCGAGAGCCATGCAGTATGAAATGACATGCTCAAGGGATCTCGAGAAGTGATCACCCCAAAGAGGGCTGCACAATGTTCAATCACTTCATTATTTTCAAAAGCACCTATGAAAACATTTGGCAAATTATTTGAGAAGGCGGCATTTACGCAGGATGTCGCAGGTGGGAGGTGGGTACAGAGCAATTCGGCCACTGATAAAGAAGAGTTGGGAATAAGGGCAGATAAGATAGGTTCTGGGACAAGTTGTTCACGCTCGCAAGCTTGCCTGACCTCGGCTGGCAAATTGCTGGACCAATCCTATTCTTTGTCTATCCAGTCATCACGGCAAAAAGTGGCGGAAGTGCCATTATGGTCATCTAATGATGAGAGATCCAAAGTAGCAAATGAGATTTGCCTCCCCTGGTACAATGAACAGGACAGATTTTCTGGACCCTCAATGAAGACACTAAGAAAGGACTGCAAGAGGCATCTGATTTATTTGTGAGCGAGAAGAAAGGAAGAACGAAAGAAAAGTAAATACCTTTTTTGCACATCGTGGCTGTGGGGTGGCTGGAGTGTGCGTCAGGAAAAGGCAATAAATGGGTGTGAGGGGGCGGAGGGGTGGGGAGAAAACTAGATTTAGCGGGCTTATTTATTGTGTCCAATTGCATTGAGAACATGAAATATTTTGTCGAGCGGATAGCCAATGAACAAGCACTGAATTAAAATTAAATGGCTAGGCACTCTGGTAAGGGTACATTAGAATTGTGGGCATGGACAAGGGTTGTGCTGATATACTCACAATTTAAAACTACCAGGGATGAGTGAAGATGACAACCATAGTGTATGGTAGCTGTCTTTGCAGAAAGCTAGCCTGCATAATGCTGGAGAATCAAAATCTATTGGTTTTTAGAAGAGACCAAAGCGTAAAAATGAAACGCACTAAGTGAACACCTTCCAGGATCTCAGAATAAGAAAGGACTGAGGCCAAGTTCACGAAGTTGCAAGGAACTCCGAAAAGTTTGTTGATGAAACTGCAACTAGGGCAAGTCCAACCGAGGCAATGAAAATGAAAGGGATATATCAATCCCGAACCCGCCATTAAAATATCAGTGGGCGTGGGCAGTGCCGGAATAATGACAACCGTTTATTTGCCACATATTGGCGGCGTTGGTGGCGCCGATGAACGATTGATGCTGAGCGCTGAGAGTTGAACGTTGATTGATGGCAAGAGCAAGATACTAGATCAAAATTTTGCGAAATGTTTGGACGAAAAAAGCTCTTGGTCAATAAATATCCACAAAAAGTCCTCATCAAGTATCGGACATCAGTACCAACTAAGCATTTCAGGATGAAAAAAATATCGGACATTGCGACAAATTTCGGGCTTTAGGTCCTCATCAGTATCGGACATAGGTATGATTTTGGACCCAAAAAGGTCCTCTCCAGTATCGGACATACTATAGGATAAAGAGGGGTCCTCACAGAATTCAACTCATAAACTCGCAGGGTGCTTACAGCTCACAAGTATTGCCCAAGTTATTCGATCATGGTTAAACCAGGAACTAAACCGTTAAATTATACTGGTTTGGATCTAATAACAACCGGTCTGAAGCGGTTTAACTATTTGCAGACTGCTGCGTCTTGCCTTGCTGTAGCTTCTTTTCCGAGTTAATCTTTCCCCTTGAGCCACCAGAAATCAGCGTGTCGCTATTTACTGCTGCCAATAAAAAAAACTTGTATTTATTGCTCAGTATTCAATGCTCATTGTCAACTGCATTGCTAAAAACTATTTTTAAATAAAAGAATTGCAATTAAAACTTGATATTTTACACATATAATATTTGCGGTAACATCACTTATGTACATAAGTATCATTATGAAGAGCCATTTGGTATGCAAGCATTTATCGGCCCCACTTTGCCAGCTGTCAATGTGAAGATTACATTCAATCATATGTCAAGCCGCAAGCCAGAGTGTGTTTCGTTGTCACTGCTAACACTATTGGTCACACCCTGTCACATATTGATGGGTTGAGCGTGCCAAGGTATGCCACAAGTTAAATGGGAACTAAAATAGAGCCCTAGTCACTTGTTGGGTTAGGACTCGACTCGCAGTGTTAACAACATTACTGAATTCATGTCTGCTGCAGCCGTGGGCTACAGTCATTAATTATGTGACTATGGATATATATATATCTACGTTGTGTATCGTAACTCTTCACCCAATACCACACCGTTCACCCGTATGGAAAGCTGCACTGTCAAGCTTCCAAAATGGCATGCGCATCATTTACGATTCATTCTCCGACGTTTGTAAGCACCAGGACCTCTGATACCCACTCAACTGCACACAGAATAAGTCGAAGTACATGTTTGTTCCTGCCCAATGTCCCAGTGAGAAATCACCAATCTATTAAATATTTTCTAAAAGGATAGGATAAAATATATGTACATAGGATTAAAATGTGATAGTAGGATGACCAAGGTGGCTCACTCGCCGATGGCAGCTTGAGATCAAGTATCCTACTCCCCCTCCTCAGTACTCAAGGCCTCAGTATCAAAGATGCCATGGCCCAAGGTCAACACTACCTCAGTGCCTTCCTCCTCAAAGACAAAGAAGGCGTTATGGACATGGTCAGGAGTAGGGACAAGGTGCATGATGTGGGTGTTTTTGCGCAGATTACAATGTGTTCGTGCTGCTGGTGCTGGGAAGGAAAGGGGAAACGCCTGGAGAATGAGGGGAGGGGTTGATGTCTGCTCATTGGTAGGGAATGTCACGGGTTGTGTGACCCGTGACGGGTAGTGGGTAGGGTATGCTGGGGTACGGGTGTGGGTTCAGATTTCTTGACCCTCCGTGTACCCATACCCGCCACAAGGGTGTAGCGGGTTGATGGTTTATTTAGACGGGTATACTGTCTGAGTTATGTAGTACATGATGTGTAGCTGCCGACTGTCCCGCCATCAACATCCGGCAGCATACCTTTGCCCGATGTTTGGCACGCTGAGTAGGTAATCATTGAAAATTTATTTATCCTTATACAAGCACGATACGTTGGCTAGGTTTAAGTTTCTTCCCTTACCCGACTACTACAGACAGCCATAATGTCACTCCATATTAACTCTCGGAGCCAACGACAAAAGTGCACAGCAAGTGAACAGGCAACTTCAAACAGTGACCCACTTGTAGTGAGAAAACAACAGCGCATAGCTGCTAAAAAAGGGCCTTCAACTGCGTCTGCAGAGCAGGACCTTCCAGCTAGTACGAAGAAGGTATTAATACTACGCTACATACTAAAAGTTTTTTTAACTCACTTTATTCAAAGTCCACACCTGCCGCTCACACACCTGTCGCTCACAGCAATGGCCCGCCATCTGTCCCATTAGATGGTGTTGAGGATGTGGATACCATTCCTGCGCAGCTAAAGAAAGCACGGGCCATAGTAATATCAAGCGATGAAAGTGGCGATGAGCACTCGGAGCCAGTTAGGGATGATGACGAGGGAGAGGAAACTGCTGAAGAGAGCGCGGAGGCTCAACTTCGTAAGCATTTATACTGTATCCATGAATTCCCGATTCTGAAGAATAGTTAGAATGGCTGTTAAAGGATTGGAACTCACCTATATATGTTTTTTTTAAACCTGTCCCAGCTATCGAGTATATCAATGAGCGCCTTGTCCATGTATTTGAATGCAACGCTCAGAGGTGCCTCGGGAAAGGAGACCGAAGATTTGTTTGTCGATATCTTGATACCGGAGATGCGAAGTCAACTAGTAAACTCAGGAAACATGCGAAAATTTGCTGGGGAGAGGAAGCTGTTGCAGCCGCTGATGCTACAAAGGATGTAGAGAGTGCGCGGGCGCGGACGCGGATGAAGAGGACGAAGAAGAGGGCGAAACAGAGGAGGTTGAGGAAGAACGAGAGGAGGGGCAAGAAGGAGTTGTCCAAGAGAACGAGGAGGACGTGGAGATGGGAGAGGAGGTAGT
>JASFDC010000043.1:0-28031 GCA_036937075.1 Mycocalia duriaeana | reverse complement strand
CAGACTTGTGAGCACATAGCAAAGCTGTGCCTCTTGAATGGAAGCTAATTTTCATTCTGAACAGCTCAACTAACGTTTCCACAAAAGGCTATACTAGTACCCGATAAACATCTAGTGCTTACTGCGTAATTTATCTTCCGGTTCAAGAAGAGTTCGCGACGGCTACACTCATCCCGACTTCAAAGGCAAATGGGAGACTGTTTTCCAAGATGCAAACAAATGCCAACCCAAGATCTTCAAGAAACGTATGTTGCATATGTGGTGCGTTCGCTTTCTTTCTTTATTGTGATATAAATGTGACAGATTCAGTCGGGTATGTCGTTACAAAACAGCGCTGAATAGATATAGCTATGTATGCTCCAAGTTCCAATGTTGGAGCTTTGTTGGGGCGGCGGGCTTCACGGTTTGTTTACAGGCTCAATCCCAGCTTCTATTTTTATATTAGATAGCAACAAGCATCGCAATGCTATGATTGCGTCCGTCCGTTCTGTCACCAGAGATCAATGGAGAGAAGATATAAGGCGCAACTAGCTTGCCAATAAATTATACTCTACATACTGTTTACTGCACAACTCGACGGCTGGGAGACGATGGACACTAAAATAGGTATGCTATTATCTTCCTGTTCATTCATTCTTGTCAATATCCTTACTTTGACTTCAGATAGTACAGAAGTTGAATCCAAAAACCAGCTGCCACATCCAATAGGGAACACAAATTCAACCTCAAGTACGATGTATCCTCAGTGTTCGGAGCCTCAGCTTTTAGCTCCTCCCTATACTGCTGCTATGGAGTCCCCACCGCAAGTGCCGCCCAAGCCAATGATACAGAATCAACCAGTAGCAATTTCAGCACCCATTTTTACCCCCGGACAACCGTTTCAAACTGCTGTTGCCCTCGAGTGGCTCACACAGGACTCCGCACCTGTTGATTGTCCTATTTGCAGACAGAGACGCATGACAAGCAGGGATTTCGTGACTGGGAACGTGAATTTGTGCGTCGATCATATCTAAATTACTCTCGACGCTTAAATGATATGGACGCTTATTTTTCTTGAAGCGTTGCATCGGCGATGGTGTGTCTAACTTGTTGCTGCTTGGCGATCATACCGTACATGATGGATGGACTGAAAGACGTCCAGCATAAATGCTCGAATTGTGGGGGACTTCTTGCCACTTGGCATCGCAATGATAGGACGGAGGTTCATGCATATGCTTGAGGGCAAGTTGAGCCTGTGCACAATTCAGTAATTTATGATAAATAAGCATTGATATACCCGAATCAATAAAGACCGGAACTTCTTCTACTTCGTCTTTGCCAGGTGTTCTGTCTGTAGAATAATTATGACATTAAACCATAAATCTAGGAGCCAGCTCGCCACAGGATTTCATAAAAGTGATTGCTTGGAACCATGTAGCAACTCCACACGATGCCGCCAGAAAATATCGGCAAGTCAATTTGAAGTCTTTAAGTAATGAAGCTCCTCATCCATTCATGACCTTCCCATTGGCTACATAGTACCGTGCCGCCGAAAACGATGTTAAAGTCCTTCATTAATCATTAATTATCTTCAGTCTGTAGTCATCGGAGATAGGATGATGCCGAGAAATGAATAACACATCAAGTGTAAAGAGCCAAAGTATCATGTAAATCGCAGGAATGACCTCCCACCTAGCGCTTAAATGAATGGGTATCCTCCCGTCTGGAACGTTTACGACGGTTGGAAATCGAAAATGTCTCGACAATTCAAGGCGGGCGCTAAGGATCGACTAAAAGGGTGGACCAGAGATGTGTTACGGTTACGAATGCACATAAGAAGAGGAAAAACGAGTCCGGCCTGGTGAGGGAGTGTCCGAATCGGGGCGTGGGGCAGGAAGTAGAAAAGAGACAGCAGTTACTAGCAAGGTAGCCTAGGATATATGATAGATAATGTCCCTAGAACGGAATGTGGAGAAGACTGAAGGCCATAGAGAGCATGACCCAAGAAGCACATAGAAGTTGGAACCCAAGCAAGAACTGAGCAAGTCGCTCGACGCCAGCGAAAAGAAAGCCACTGAGGAATCTCGCCAGACTCTGAGGATCTGAATGTATGACCTGAAAGCGTCACCTAATTAGGTTCACTTCAACGATGATGTTCAGAATTAGAGCTAGTCCAGAGACTCAGTAGTAGTGGGCACCGATGATCAGTGTGATTCGGTGCCAAATCCGACGTTACCGTGTTTGCTTTTGCTTGTCAATGGCTTTACCAACGTTTGGACGCTTTGGCCCTTGTCCCGCTCTCCGAACAATCAACATATCATATCATCATGATTTTCTTATACTCCTCAGTCCTTTTGCACAGCTCAGTTATCTATTGTCCATTGTCGTAAAGTAGCTTGGATATGTAATAAAAGCTGGCGCTTGACTTCAAGATCAGTGTGGGTCCACCATTAGCGACGGGTTTGAGCTTAAACAACACGCTTTGACAGCGCCGTACACTGCCGTTTCCAAGCGCTAGGTTGGACCTACAAAAAATGTGGCCTATAAATGTGGCCTTTATGTTGCTCAGTTTTGGTGCTGTCTCAGTTTTGACAATCGATCCCAACTTGTGTGTTTTCAGCTTCTTCACTTCCTTATCTCTGCTGATCATTTTCTTGTGTAGTAATAGTCAAACAGACCGTAGATCTCTCCGGAACTATAACTTGACAACCATGCCTTTTCATATTGCCAACATTTATAGGAAAACCTTCACTAGTGACGATGGAGTTCTCAAGTCTGCGGCTACACACACTACTCCAAGTCAGACTCCGTTAAATGCTAGTCCCAGTGCGCCCCAAACTCCATTCAAAATCAAACGCAAGCAACCGGCATACATGTTGGCTGATCTCCCTGGGACTCCTACCTCTGCATCTGAAGCGCATTTGCCTTCGAAGGTCCTCAAGAGGAAGAGACGTATCAATAGCTCAGCAATCTCTAGCCCGCTTCAAATAAATGTCGTCAAGGAGAATATTTTATCCTCTGTGTCTTCAGATGGGTCTAGCTCTGAAAGTCCGGATACTCCGTTTACCCCCTCTCGGGAATCTTCTTATGCATCGCTAATAGAAGTTCAGCCTGGGATGCACACGGTCCTAGCTCTCTCTGCCACAGAAACCTTTCTGATCCGCGTCTACAGGGAACTCGATTATTCAGAGCTACTTTTCACCTCTAGCAACTCGGAATATCAGGCTGTAAACATAGTCTCTGGCAATGTTGGCTTCGAGGAGAGCACCTGTCACACCATCTTCTGGGGCTCACGCCATCTGCTTATAGAACTCATTCAAAAGCTACCGAATCCACCAACTGGAGCTACCCCTGCACCACCTTATCGCTCGCCGTTAAGAGCTTCAGCTGCTACTATCGCGCCTTCTCCGAGTCCAAGTGATAGGGCAGGTCAGAAGAGACCTATGATCGAACCTTTCTCCCTCTCGCCACTACTTTTAAACACGGGCTCAGTCAACGCGAGTGGAAGGAACACCGCACCTACCAATTTGTCTCCCATTGACATTCCTGCTGCCCTCAACGTCAACGACGACAACGACGAAGATGAATTTTGTTTATCTACTCCTATCACCCATGCTAGAAGTCTGGTTCGGAACTCTCGCTTGTTGAGGCAGGAACCTGGTTTCCACCCACCACCGGCACACACGCTTTCCGTTCACCCAGGTCCCCCGGATAAAACGCGCCGGCATCGTAGAAGTCGCGAATTAGTCACTGTACCCTCTACGTTGGGACTGATTGAGGAGCGGGACGTGGAAGAGAAGACTTACGAGCAAGAGGACCGCGAACCTGTCGATGTACACACCGTGAATGACGTTCAGGAGCATTCAACATACCACACGATCCGCAAACTGGTCGCTGTCCCTTCAACGTTGGGAGCGATTGAGGAGAGGGAGGATGAGGTGTACGAAAAACTCGAAGTAGGGAATTTCAAGGCGGTCCTTGAGGAGCAGAAGGGAAAAAAGAAGGAAGGCGAGTGGTTTGAGAACAAGAAAAAGGATGAGGAGATATTGACGTTGAGGAGATGGAGTTTTGGACAGGCTATGGCTGCCTCAACACTCAGAGAGAGAGAAAAGCATGCCGAAGTGGGAGATGTAGTTGACGACCAGGTTGATTCGCTTCCTTTTGAAATTATCTCCGCTCCTACTGTCAAAGCAGAAACTTTGCCATCTGTGCAGCTCCCATCTCTGTCCAGCATGCGCACCACTCCATTTTCTTCAAAGGAAGAAGAACCCGCCTGTACATCTCCACCCTCCACCTCTCATCTCCCACCCCGCTCTCCTTCCCACCCTATCCCTGATCTACTAAACGCCCCTCTCACTCCCACCGCCTCCGAAGCCACCAAACGCAAGTGGGAGCTCGAGACCTGGGGTCCCGATGGACTTGTGCACCTGCACCATCGTAGTGATACGCTGAATGTTGCTGTGGATGTGGTTACGAGGAGGGGTGCGGTGATTGTTGAAGATGAAGACTTGGAAGAGGAGGACATCACCGACTCGCCTGGCTACCTTCAGTGTTCTTCAAATTATCAGCGGGATAAGGTGAGTTGATTAGCTCTTTTTATGATTGTGCGGGGTTCCGACTGATCTTGCGTAGGAAGATGACGAAAATGCACCGGAGCTGCATCATCCTCGACCTAGTGCTGCGCTTTCTTTTTATGAGTATAGGCATTTCTTGAACCATCAGCTCATCTTTAACTAGCAGCTGGGGACTGGTCTAGCTTCCTGCGCTGATAGGAATATTCATTCATCTTGAACGGGGTCTTCCTGAGTTTGTCCGATTTGGTTCCTCCGAGGTGACGGGCGAACTGGGCGACGATCTTTCTTCGGATATCGAGCTATAATATCCTGTCAATATGAGCTCCAAGAGCTTAAATTTGAAACCGAACACTATATTATTACGAACAATTCAGGACTTTTATTCAATTCAGCAATTCTAATGTACCGCGCATATCCATTGTCCCTTGTATACTACTTCTGTTATCAGTTTTGGAAACGGAAATATCAAATCCCTTGCGATTTTCGCCTATCATTAACACATGACCGTTCAATTAATTGTACTTTAGGATAAGATCAGGACAACCCGAAAGACACTTTTTCATGGCTACAAAGAGTGCTGTTTTTAAAATGCACTCCTTGTTCCTGATATCACATGGCAATTTCTTATCTTCTAGGTCCGAAGCGCGGGTTTAAAAAGTTTGTGAATATATCTAGTATATCTGATATTTTGTTAAATTGCTGGATTAACATGTATTTAACGGTGTTAGCCTATGTAGATGCTATTGGTACTTTTCAGAGCCTTGAATTTCGTTGTACATACTGTTTCATGATGTAGAGTAGTATCTATTTTAGGATATCCCTGTTAGGAGTCATAGCAACAGGGTCATAGATGCTCGCTTGAATTTCCCATCCGTGATGAATGGAGGTAAGAACAACGCAACAAGATGGGAGCAAGTCGAGAAGATTGTCGAGAAACTTGCGAGAGTAGCTTTGGTATTCGTAGCATGTCGAGCGTTAAAACATTATTGACGAGTGTTGTGCAACGCTTGCTGATATAGCCTAAATCGATCAAGCGCCGAGTTATTTTATCTAATCTCCAATTTCAAGCGTACCGCAAGCGTCTCTTACATGTCACGGCGCTAATGATTCTTCTCTTCTCAAGTTCTCAGTTCTTCTCGAGTCCAATCTCCTTCTTTGATACAAAGGATGCGTATGGCTTCCCAGGAGTATGAGCCTGTAATCCCAAGTCAGAGCAGGGATGCCGTCGGTGTGTGATTCCGACTGAAACTCGGCAGAACATTCAGGTCAGGCACTTGGAGGAATCCCATGGCTTTGCTTTTTTCTGCCGGCGAATGGAGCAATGCGTTGATCAAACCCGTGCTTTCTTTCGCTTGCCTACAATTCTTGACGTTCTCCTCTCTACGTCCTTGGGTTCTCTCTCTGTTCTGGCCTGGGAGACTCTAATCGCCATATATCCTAGGCCATATCTTTCATCCCTCCGGTCCTCCAAGCGACGATCATGCCTCGATTCCGATCCCTCGCCAGGCGTGACGCGCTCCTCGTCCTCTTGGGCGCGGTCATAATGCATTTCTGGTCTATCGTCTTTGCAAGTCCCGAGCACCCCTTGTCTACATTTGTTGATACGCAAATCACCACCCACCAGGCAAGGAATGAGGTGGTCACGAAGACAATAAAGGAGGAGGTGGTGCATACCATAACACAGCTCGCGACCGCTACAGAAACGACGACAGAAACGCTTACACGCACAACTACCGCCTCTGCCTCCCCCTCCCAGACGCACCTCCCCTCCCTCAACACGTCCTCCCCAACCCTCCCACCCACGACCATAATAGCCCACGCCCCAGGCTGGACCGTCTTCCAAAACCTCTACATGTCCAACGGCACCCTCTTCCTCCTCGCTCCCTCCTCCTCTCATTCCTTCCCAGAAATCCGCCTAATGACATCCACAGGCCTCGATGCCGTCAACACACCCGAGAACATCCTTGCCCGCGAGCCTGGAGATGGAGAGATGCAGATCATCTCTATTCACGAGGCGGGAAAACGGTGGGGGTGGGAGGGTGAGGGGGTGAAGAGGGTATGGACCGTGGAAGGGGCGAGTTTATTGGTTAATGAGCCTTCTCAATTCCTCAACCACTTCTATCATTTTGTCGGGGAGCTTTTTATGGGCGTTCAGGCTTTTTATCATGGTGCTTTCTTAGGGACGCAGCCGCCGTTGACACGGGCAATATTCATACACTCTGCTCCAGAGGGATGGCGAGACGGACCAGCGTTTAATGCATATTTTCTTCGTGCCGCGTTTCCTTCGCTTTCCTTGGAACACTCGATCGACTGGGAGGAGCGTTCGAGAGTGGATTGGCATCCTTCTTCCAGTGGACATATCCATCCCTCCCATGACCAAGAACCACTAGTCAATGGAAAACAACACGAAGCGCAATCCCACGAACGAGCGTGGCATTTTCCCATAGCCCTCCTTTCAGACCGCTCTGCCGCGCATAGGGGCGAGATATGCGGGAGCACTACGCAGAGGACGGCTGCTGAGGCTTTTGCGTATATGTATTCGCGGGGGAGGTTGGCGGATGTGGGCGCGGCGGGGTGGTGGAGTGAGATTAGGGAGAGGGTTTGGAGGTTTGCTGGGGTACAGGAGGAGGTGAGAGAGCCGGTGGTGGTGAGAGAGGAGCCGAAGGAGGTTGAAGACCCAGATCCAAAATCCCACCTCGCCCCCTCCCAGGATCTGCAATCCCTACTCCCACTTCCAGAAACCATAACCATAACCTACCTATCCCGACAATCATCCAGCCGTCGAAAACTCCTCAAAGAGGACCATCTCTTACTAGTCGACGCTCTACAAGAGATGGTGTTACGACGGAACGAGAATCGTGAGGGGAACCTACCCCGCCTGCAGCTGCAACTGCTAGAAGCAGAACACATGAACAAAGACGAACAAGTCCTCGCCGCCTCACGAACCACCATCCTCTTGGGCGTGCATGGCAACGGCCTCACGCATTTGGTATTTATGCCTTCGACGAGGCTGTCGAGCGTGATTGAGATTTTTTATCCTGGGGGTTTCGCGCATGATTATCAGTGGACTAGTACGGCGCTTGGGATGAGGCATTGGTGTGTTTGGAATGATACGTGAGTTTGGTTTTTTTCTGTTTCCATTTCTTGTTTCGTCTTTTTGCATTTCTTTTCTATGGCTTTTTCATGATCTGCATTCATCTTATTTTATTCTCTTCCGTTCCATTATATGCCGCTTTTAGCATATCATTCTTGGATTATGGATGGCTTTCGAACGACGTGCATTTATTTTCTTGATCTCCTCAGCTTCCTTCAATGACTCTCGTGATTCCTTTTAACTTCATTCCTCTCGTTGATTTTCATAAATATTATCTTGCTTTTTTTTGTTTTATCTCGGATCGTTGAGGAAGAACTTCTTCCACCTTGATCTTCCTCTCCTATGCATTTATATAATCTGTTCTTTCCACTCTTTTCCCATAAAGTAACATCCACATCTTTACCATATGAATTTTTGTTTGTCTTTTGGACTCTGCTTTTCGGATGTTCCTTTTATGCCTCATCTGGTCCCGTTTATTCCTGTTACGTTCATTTTTTGATTTTTGCGTTGTTGTCCAACAACATGCATCTATTATATTCCCTTCTCTGCCCATTTTTACTTCCTTCCACTTATTCATTTTCGCAACTCAACTAATCGCCTTCTCCTTCAGTCATCACACATATCCGAATAAACCAGAAGTCGCCTACCCGGAAGGATTCCAGGGCGATGAGATACCTGTTTATGCGCCGGCGGTAGTGAAGCTTATTGAAGATCGGATTGATGGGGTGGTTTGATTCTATGCATTATGGATGGTAATTTGATGGTGTAGCTTTTGGTGTTCGATCGGGTAGGCGCTGGTATACCCTGATATGTGGGTGGGCTAGTAACAAGGAAGTCGGGAAACCTCAAAACTGCTTGAAGGAATCGAGACCGCCTGGCCTTTCGAACGGATAATACCCAGAAGGAACCTGGCATATACCATCACTTCGTCACAGCTCCCGTCGCTCGTCGTCGCATGCTACGGATAACTTATATTTATGGATATTTCTTGCCGTTTGCGAACCTGCAGCATGGACGGAATTCATTAACTCACTCAAAAATCGCATCCTCTAATACTTTACACTGAGCCAAGATTTATTCAGGCATTTGGGGACATTCATGCTATCTATTATAATGGTATATTAATTAGGTCTAATATGATAACTAGCACGACATTACATGGTACTTGGGCTTTTTTGGAAGATGAATATACTACTTGTATAGTCCACTTTTCTGCCAATTTGAGAAGGCATACTTAACCTCTGAAGAGTAGCGCGGACAGTTCTTAACCCTTTAAATACGCAATAGAACACAGTATATATATCCCAGGTCTGCTAAACTTGCATAAATACATGCACCTGTAATATAGAACCACCTCCCCGAATATTATACTTTTCTCTCAGGAATTAAATAGTCTGTATTCGACTGTTCCGTAAATAGTTTTCCTTCTTGGTGTCACTCTTTTATTCATCTAAACATCCTAGCCTTTGTTCGTCTACTGACGTTCTCCTGCCTTCGGCTCCGTTGAGATACTTGCAATACTTACAATGATGTCGTTTACAATCTGAAATAAATCTTAATCTTTTCCAGGCATGATATCTCTCAAAATAATTTATTCGCTTCAAATACATGACACAACGACGTAACTCCAGCCAACTCTTTAAAGGCCAGCGTTAATGGGAGTGCAACCGAGTGAGACGAGGCCATCTGGAGAGTAGAAATTAGCTATGATAAAGCAATAATGACATGAGAGGCGCGCACGGAAGGAGTTGTCAGTGCAGCAGACAGGTTGAGCAGTGCTAAAGTAAAGTTATTAAAAATGCATATTGCCAAAATTTAACAATGTAAACATACCAAGAAGTGCCTCCAGCACCGATGACGGTGATGGGTGTGCAAGCGACGCCGACGAGTGCACTGACGTCTTGGACAACAATGCCCAGGAGGCCCAAGAGCGTCGAGATTGAGGGGCTATCGGCAGTTCCAGTGCTCTGGCAGCACTGGAGGTCGCCAGTGTCGCACTGGCTAGCTGGGATTCCCCATGGGGTGGGTGTGGCAGCCGCAAGAGTAGCGAGAGCGAGGGTGGCAACGGAGAGTTTGAATTGCATGTTTGCTTAGAGAAGAGCTTGAACTACAACTGCAGGTGGTTCGAGTGAAGACTCTTGCTGCATTTCGTTGAGCTTTTATGTGTTTTCCACCGTCCATGTCTGTGAAATTTTCCAAAGCGTCAATTCAGTGTCGTCAACCTATATGTCGTCGACTTGTCTTCAAGATGACAACATGGTGGGGCATCGCTCCATCATGGTCAGGGCTCTACATAATAACTTGGACATTTTGTGAGAAGCCACGTTCATATTTTGATTAAGAAGAACGGACCCGACAGGTTCAAAAATACTTTACCCACTGAACAGGCTTGAACAGGTCAAGTTAAGTATCAACACGAAATCAAAAGTACAACGTGAAAACCCATGGCGTCATAGACAGCTATGCGATCGGGACTGACAGATGCATGATGATGACCCTTGGGTGATAGCTGGCAGGCGTGTCTGCAAAACAACCACAGCAATTGTGCACTATGCTGCTATTCCGAGACACCGACTCGGATCGGAGAGGAAGATACAAGGACAGCCATTAAAGGATGAAAGAGCAATAAAATGAGTAGTTCCCCAGAGAGCTTCACGGATTAGAACGAATTCAGGTTCCTTAAGTCCATCTTGTTCTGTTCGTCTCCGGAGTCCGGGCCTTATGTGAACATAGGCATTTAAGGTGGCGAATACTATGACTAGGGTTACACGTTATCTGACAATACGCCAATA
This sequence comes from Mycocalia duriaeana, assembly GCA_036937075.1. Lineage (NCBI taxonomy): Eukaryota > Fungi > Basidiomycota > Agaricomycetes > Agaricales > Nidulariaceae > Mycocalia > Mycocalia duriaeana. Next base: position 17,592 of record JASFDC010000043.1, on the reverse strand, counting down.
AAGGCGAAAGACAGAAAATGAATTTCGAGTGATTGATCTTTTTCAAGCGGTCCTTTTACCCGATATAATCACACATAATTGAGAAATGTGCGTTCATTCCGAAGTCACAATTCACCACCCTGAATCAACTTAAACAGAGAAGACATCCCAGAGATTTGGAAAGCCCAGAGTGTGGCCATCTCTTCCTGGGCTTCAAGCAGGGATGCAGGCAGGGGAGACAGCCGTCCAGAGTTGCTAGTAAATAACTTGAAGAAGACTTAAAGTCATGCTCCGAGTCGCCAAAGGTGCCGGAGGTCTGAGTGTGAATATTTGAATCCTAGCTGAAGCTTTGTACCACCCCTATAATATGCTCACCAATCGCAGGCGATCGCGGATTTAAGGTGAATTTCAGATTAGTTGACGGGGATGATGACAAGTGATGATAAGAAGGATTTAAGAATCAAAGAAATCAGTAATGTTCGGTTTACCAAACTTGTACAAAGAAGTAGCTAAATATAGAACATCTAAAGCAACGTTCCCGAAATAGATACCAAGTTCGCAGCCGCATTCAAAAAGCGCAAACTTAGGAAATAACGCGGCAAGTAAAACATAGTTCATATAATTAATTCATCAAGTTTCTACAGGGAGCACATTGGCTAGCAAACTATTCAGTCGCGGCCTTGTCCTTGTCATCGCTACCCTGCGAGTCTCTTTCACAATTTCTGATTATTTAAAGGCCGAGGTTAACCGGGGAGCATCCAAGAGCAACAATTCCCTCTGAAAGGTCAAGTAGTCAGAGAACTGAACGAAAAAGAAGGAATGGATGGATTAAGCAAAATAAACCCACTGAAAGAGTTGTTGGTGCAGCATACAGGTTGAGCAGTGCTAAGGTAAAGTTATTAAAAATGCATATTGCCAAAGTTTAACAATGTAAACATACCAAGATGTGCCTCCAGCACCGATGACGGTGATGGGAGAGCAAGTGACACCGACGAGTGCACTGACGTCTTGGACAACAATGCCCAGGAGGCCCAAGAGCTTCGAGATCGAGGCGCTATCGGCAGTTCCGGTGCTCTGGCAGCACTGGAGATCCCCAGTGTTGCACTGGCTGGCGGGGGTTGTGGCAGCCGCAAGAGTAGCGAGAGCAAGAGTGGCAACGGAGAGTTTGAATTGCATGTTTGCTTAGAGAAGAGATTGAACTAGGTGGTTCGAGTGAAGATTCTTGCTGCATTCCGTTGAGCCTTTATATCTTTTCGTCCGCGAATTTTCCTAGAAGGTTACTTCAACGTCGTCAACTCGATGTCGTCGACTTTTCGTTCATGTTTCCAGAAGTATAGTATCGCGGTGGAGCATCAAGACTGGGTGGAGCATTGTAACAAGGACCATAAGCGATTCAGACAGCATTTGTGTGAATCTATGTTCTGATTTTGAATGAGAAGTCCGGAACCGATACCTTCGGAAATATTTCAATGCCTGGAACAGGTCAAATGAAATATCATCAATGCGAATATACAACATACAACGTGGAATCCATGGCGTCATGGACAGCTGTGTGATCGGTAGTGACAGGTGCATCATCCGTGTGCATGAAATCGCCCGTGGTATTAATGGTGAATTGTTCGAAAAGTTCCCTCGATTGTCGATCGACTATGATGATCATATTTTCTGACAGCATGTGGGTACGCCTGAAAAATGGGCTCGTGGATAAATTCTGTCTATGTAAGTAATGAAGATATGTAGTACCAAATGGAAATGGCACTGGCACCCCTGCGATAAAAACAAATGTACTCGAAGTAAATCAGAAATAGCTGGAGTGTAGTACTCCTTGGATTTACCACTTCATACAGCAATATTAGGGATCACTAGTACTCATTTCTTGTCGTCAAGTTCTACCTTTGACAGTAACACCAGACATGTAGGAAATTTCAGTACAGTACAAGCTAAAGAGCGCAATTACTGTCCTACGGTGTGGGTCAATGTCGGTGTCTTTAAAAATAGAAGAACGTGCAATTCAATTTAAACTGAAAGTAGTCCAAAAAAAGCCTGAACCAAAGAGCGCGCGGTATATTAAAATATTCTGGAATCGAAACAGTAGGTTGGACGCAACAAAATAAATAATAGTAGGAGCCCAAAGTTACAAGCACCGTAGTGAGTCCCATGATTCGGGTTAACACGAGGAAGCATATGGCGAACGTTGAGTACGAAATTGTTCAACTTTGCGCGGACGTTCCAAGGTTCCGCATGCCAGAGGTCGACCGCCCTACATTATTGTTTTATACGAGTATTATAAAAAAAATTAATTCTCTCTGTCTGGGAGTCGAACCCAGCTTTCGCGCGTACATCTTAGTTGGAATTTTTAGATGACAGGCGCGTGTACTAACCGATATACTAACAAAGAACTTGCTTGTAAGAACAGGAAGGCAAGTAAACCTGTCTGCTCAGTAGCAATATTTAATTAATACCCTGGGTCAAACTTGTATCCACTTGGGTGTAATAATGCAACTTGACGATTTTTATTGTTCAAATAAACTCTAGCATATTTAAAGTTTAGCGCCTCCTTAATACTGACAACGGACTTCTTCTGGAACGCTCCGAAAGATGTATGAGATATCAAGAACATAGAGCATGAGTAGACTTTTCCTTGCCTGAGTGGCTATTTAGTGGAAAGTACGTGACTGCTGGTCGAAAGATGCTGTAACAAGTCATTGCAACGCAGTGACACATTGGAATGAGGCATAATGATCGGTGAGGTAGCGGCCGTAAGATATCAGAATGGGAATATGTCGGCGGGTATATGTCCACAAGTAAACTCCTCGGTGCTATTCCCTACCCGACAGGTCGCAAGAAGTTACATCCAAAAGAGACACGAAGTGATGTTGGAGCTACTGAGGTACGAAGAATGAAGAATGAAGACAAGTTTCCCTCGATTCAGCACCACTTGCCAGATATGCAAGAGCTGCAAGTTACACCTATATCAATTAGGCTGAGGTAGTACGATGCTTTCCCATGCCATCCGAGGAGAGGCGACAATAGAGTAGGCATATTGTTGGTATCTTGAGAGCGAAATCCGAGGCAGGCAATGACAAGGATGTTATCATGATATCGCGAGTCCATAACCAGTAATCATGTCGCTCGCGGTTACAGGAAAGTAACCAAACGCTAAAAGTTAGAGCTAACTAGGCCTTGGCATACCTTTTAGGAGGGTGATGATGCGGGATGGAGCTCTGGAGGTGAATGATGAATGGGTCAAAAGCGCAAGGCTCTCAAATCGCTCCGGCTACGGGCCGGAGACTAACTTGTTTGGATCAAAGGGATTGCCAAACAACTTGTAATTTTGCTATTCCCGACATTTCTGAGCGGGATAACACCCAGAAATGTTGCAACTATGTCGAGCCCCATGTAGGATCCCTAAAGTCTCTTCCTCCTATGCGCCAGGAAACCTTCGTGCTGTGTCAAACTCACCGTACGGCCGCACACACGTCTGGAAACGGCGACCTCCCGTTCTTCCCAACCCAATCGTACCAAAATACCCTCAACTCGTTATCCGCTCAGATGGAACGACATTCACCCAATGGACTACTTCTCCTCGCTCAGTCATTCGTTTGACGCGAGATACCACCAACAACCCGGTTTGGAACACCGGAGCCTGGTCCAGTGACCGTAGTGCGGAGGAGGAGGAGACGATGGCGGGTAGGCTTGGGAGATTCGGTAGGAAGTTCGAGGAACTTGGGAAGGAGATCGATGATCAGAAGTGGATGGAGGAGATGGCCTCTACCACGTCGAGTTATTTGCCGGAACTTAAGGAGCCTATTGCGAAGAAGCCTGCGAAGAAGAAGTGAGGCTTGATGAGGTGCGTATCTTCCAGTGCTACGCGCGTTAGATATCGAAGACTTATCGTGAAATTTCTAGCTCATTATTATCTGTATACTTTCTGTCTAATGTGATTTTTAAAATATGAGTGGGCATTTCCGGTTGTGGCTATTGGCCCATGCTTCATTTACCTCAGTTGAAAATAGCCAACCCAGGAACTCCCATTCGACATAGAATGCTACATTTTTGTGAATTTACGGCGGTAATTATATTTGTGGACGTTTGTCAATATCCAGTTCCTGGATTTCCGCTTGGTTGTCTACAAGAGCATTTAGCAACACCAGAAACGCGCCACTTAAAGAAGGAAGACCATTCTGGGATACTATGTCAGTACTCTTCCACTTTCTGATCAAGGAGCGTCTGGATGTTGACAACCTCACAACAGCGCAAAATTTCCAAGATTTTTAATCGTGGCGAATGTCCTCTATGATCTCTCTTCATTCATGCCACGATGAATTGGGTGGGGTATAATCTCTACGACGGTGGCCGGCTAGAGCTTGTACCAGGCAATGTTTCTCCGTTTGTCGTGCTCCTATCCATTTTTGAGTTAGCTCTTTGACTCCCCGAACCGACCCTAAACTATCTATGGCTGCAACTCTCGCTAATTAGTGAATTCCTATCCTTCCCGATTACAGAACTTTCTTGATGTTCGTGAATTCTCTGGAGAATGATACGACTTGGCTGTTGCTTTGCTAAACAGGTTTTTCTGGAGATTTACGAATGGGAATCGACATGAAAAAATAAAGTATTACCTCAAAAAAGGGGATCGGGTTCGTCTCTCGGCAAGGTCTGTGGCCCAACGTGGCCAACCCAATGCCATTCGGCGCCGCCTCGACCGTGGTTAGCTCCTCAACGCAAAAATTAGAACTTCTATCGCCTGTCACAATGCTGAAGCCTGTTCTTTCGAATAGGTTTTTCCCGCGGGCAAGTACGCTTTCTGAAGCTATTCTTGATTCCACGCCGGTTAAGCCTATACTTAACTTCGACAACATATATAGCACATGTAACAAACCCATTCCTTGGGAGAAAAGAGCACCATTATCAGGCATTGTATGCTTTACTAGTTTCTGCGATTTATATACAACTATATATTTGGTAAAAATGGAACTCCTCGGACTCTTACAGCAAGAAATAATTATAGTACGAAATCTAAATACGGCCCGTTTAGATTTCTGGGAACATAACTAGCGTAGTGAAAAGGAAATTGTAGCAGAAGCTGATAGACGGATCACACCGGCGAAACCACTTTTTCCACAGGACGCTCTAGACTATTAGTTCTCGTGTCATCAGTTACTGAAGGATGGCTTTCTTGGGGGTGTAGGGGTGGCTGCGGTGTGGCGACGGGGGGACTCGGAGGGGGGTGAGGTGCGTACCAGAACACTGGATAACGGCGCTGTATGTTGTTGGTGATGAGTGCTACCGCAAGTGCCAAAGTAGATGTTAATAGAACAACGGGAAGGTAGTACCACCCAATGGCACGGATTTCAGGATTTACCGCGGCAAGAAGCGCAGTTGCGCCTGGGAGGAAATACAACATTAGGTCTTCGAATTAAAGCCATGTGCATGAGAAGAGCTTACCTGCCGGAGGGTGCGTTGTACCCGTAATTTGCATCACTACTACCGAAGTAGCACACGAAAGCGATCCTGCTAGCCATAAAAGCTGCTGGAACCTCTCTTCCGTTGGAAGGAGGTGAAACAGTTTGGTGATGCAGATGCCTGTGAGTGCTCCTAGGAAGTGGCCAGCGAATAGGGCGCGCGGTTGAGAAAATGGAACATCGACAGCACCGTAGATGAGAACTGCTGTTGCACCCTAGGAAAGAATTAGTTACTTCTATGATTAGCTAGAAATAAAATTAAGTGAAACTCACATAGCTGGCCACGATAGAAGGTACATTCCGCTTTATGAAGTAGTGGGCTTGACCAAAGACGGCCTGTATGAGGGAGATTCCACAGAATGCTCCTACGAATGTCCAGAACCAGACGACGGGATCTGGTCGTTTTTGAGGAGGTCCTGTACGATGGCCTAACCACCAACTGGCCCAAGTGGGAATACGAGCAAGACGACTAGGTGGCATGTCCGTTTCTGTTGAGGAGTTGGAGAGTCAAAAGGGTGGACCAGGGAGTCCTTTTGAGCAGGGTATTGAAAAGGGGTCCAGACGAGGATCAGGGTAGTTGGTTAAATGTTTAGGAACGTGGGCTATGAAAAGAAGCCATTTTGTTGGTCACCCGGTACCCAGTCGCCATCCGCCGGCCCAGAATAACTCGGATCTTATTAATAAACGCGATCACGTGAAGCATAATTAGCAATTTCTATCCAACCACCATCCTACACATATCGACTCAAGTCTTGCAGCAGCAATACATAGACGGATACCTATCAATTCTTTATTTCACCAACACCTTCGATGGCTAGACGGCACTTGGGAGTAGAAGCGAAGCTTGGGATTGGCGGAGGTGGCCTAGTGTCCAAAGAGTCGGAAAAAAAGTGAGCAAAACACCAGGCTGGATCAAAACCGTTAATTAGTTCGACGTATCTAGCCTGGAGATAGCGGAAAAGCTGACGCGTAAAAAGAAACCTCAAGATGCTGTTCCATACCTGATAAAAGCTGTAAAGGATGAAAACAATTTGGATGCTATGATCGAAATGGCATTTCTCAATGACAAGGCCGATTGCTTGACGGTGTTAGAGTATGCGGAACGTCAAGGTGCGTACAAGTAGTCTTGTCTACACGAGCCTTCCTTAAAATTCTAACAGGGCGTCTCATTCTCAAAAGGACTCTCGGAAACGACTGTTTCGATGATGATGGTCCCTATGTCGGAAAGTTTTGGGAGATCTTGGAAACTCGTCCTTTCATGCGCGTGCTCCAGGGTCTGGTACGCATGTACTTTGAGAATGAGAAGTATGAAAAATCTACGTGCGTCTCACTTTCCACGATATCCATCATTAACTGCTAATTTTCTTCACCACTATCAGAGAAACTATCATTGAAATGCTTCGTCTATGCCCGGGGGATAACATGGCTCAACGTACCTGGTTGGGGTCCCTTCTCCTACGAGTCGGACGCAACTTGGATGCACTGTCATTTGCCCAAGCGTGGTTATCATCTGATACTGTGCAATACGGTACGCCTCCACCTAGGGGAGGAACGACATTCGACTCTCCAAGCCGTGAGCTCGTTCCACCGATCGGGGAAAGGAAGCTCTGCAAATATGGTCCCGGAAATATTCTTCACACTGCTGCTTTGGCTTCGTTCAGGCTATACGGCGATTGCCCGCAGTCTCAGCAATACCTCAAGATGGCTGCCAACGCCAATCATCATATTCTTTTGAAGATACTTGGAAACATCGCTCGACCATGTAAGCTCTCTTTTTCTTATCATCAGTTTTATGCATAATATCTATGCTTTGCAGCCAAGCTTAACAATGAAGGTCGAAAGCCAGGAGGACGAGAAGACGCTCAAGACTACCTCTGGCTCACCCAAGATTTGTGGATGGAACCCGAAGTCTGGAGCTGGGCAAATAACAATGCAGATGTAAAGAGGGCTGTGTTGAAGAAATGTAGCAGAGAAGCCTGCACTGTCACGGAAACGCGAGTTGCTCAGTTTAAGCAGTGTGCTGCTTGTCATGAGGTTGGTTCTTGCTCTCCGAGTCGTTTGGCAGTGTCCGGCTGAATTTACATTTACGTCGATTAGGTGAGCTACTGCAGCCAGGCATGTCAAAAAGAAGATTGGTCCAAACATAAACCCGGTACGCTGGCAAGCGTATCCCTCAGTATAATGTCTTGTTAATTATAATCATATAGACTGTAAATTCCAACAACAACTGAAATCTATCCGGCGTGCAATGGCGAGTGGGAAGCCCCTTCCCAAGGACTCTAATATACCCGTTTTTTCTCTGGATCGCTCTGAGAATGGTTATACTCTGGTGGACCCCTCAAAACGCCGTTGATAAGTTGGGTGTGGACGGTGTGTCTCTTTATTCTACTTTTCAAGCTTTCCTGTACATATATCTTTCACTGTTGTATCTTGGCTGTATGCGCTATGCTTTCCGCTATCTTCCTTTGTATATATTGACTCCCTACGCAAGTCTTTACCTATCATCTTACTGCACCATTATATTTTGTACATAATTACTTTCGAACTTGCATATTTTGTGGCGATGTTGTTTGCTTGTCAATTCTGTTGTTAACAAACAATTGCTGTCAGCGGGTCTCGCAGTCTCTTAGATGTCAGAATCCAATCAAGAATCTACTTCATGCTTTAAACCTTAGGAATACCTTCTTATTGGTGGCCATATCTTTCCTTTCTGGAGCATTGAGAAATGTCAGAAGCTGAGCCAAGCTCCTCAGCCCCCAGGGGCCGTGGAAGAGGTCGGGGAAAATCAAGAGGCGGACTAGGGAAATACCTTCGAGCTCGAGGAAGAGGCCGAGGCCGAGGCTTTGGAAGACCTGCTGAATTCCATCAGCGACTGGTATTAGAAGGAGAGGTACCCGATGACGAAGAGGATGAGGAAGCGGCGGCAGAGTTGGCAGCCAAGTTCTCAAGGCGTAGGCTCGGGACGAATGCTGATAGATATGCTGAGCCGGAGCCTGAACTTGGATCGGATGGTACGTGACTATAGACTTTCCAGCATGATAATATATTTTAAAGAAGTATACATAGGTGAACCGATAGTCGAGCCTGAAGTTGACTTATCCACATTCCTGGAAAGACAGCGAATATCTGATGATAATGTACCCACGCTAGCTGCTCTTGTAGACGAGGACGAAGACGATGTCGATCATTCTCTGGATCATATAACCTCCAAGGCTACGAGGGCTGTTGCTGCTCCATCTAGGAAAGGGAAAGTAGAGCAGATTGAATGGGATGCAAGTCTCGACGACTTGAGTAGGGAGAAGGCTGCGGCAGAGGCAACGTGGGGTATGTCGTATCATCTGGCTGATTAAGGCTGAAGAGTCTAACTTAGTATTTTGCTAGAACTCAAAAGCCGTTTCCGAGTCAAATCCGAGAAACTGAAAGGAAAGCCTGTAAATCTAGCAACTCGAGACAAGAAGGGAGGTGAGTGGAGCTATGATCAGGAGTAAAGCCTTTCAGTTGCTAATAGTATGAATTTGAATAGCAAAATCCTACGAACAAGCTCCTGAACTTCCTCTCCCAGATGGTAGCCAGCAGAAGCCAAAGCCAGTGATGGAGGAGATGGAAGATTTCCTTGACGAATTGCTAAGCTAACACCGTCATCCTGGTAACACCACTGGTGCTTTGTATCAGCTTATGGGCAAGATACGCTCCCAGTTGCGTGCGAGGCCTTATACGAGCTATCATCGGGTCTCATACGTGTCTTTGCCGATATACACTGGTTATGAATAGCGGATTTGCAATACCAGCTCTCTGGCAATTACAGACGAGTCAAAGCCTAAGGCAGCCGCCATCTTTGCGACCTACTTCACGCGATCCATTTCTTCGATACTGTTACCAGACCATAACTTAGATACGAGGAACTGTTAGATTTAAATGTCATCGACACGATCCAGAACTTTGAGCTGTTGAAGGCAGTAGGTTGAGATTCAAGGGAATGTTATTCAAGCCGTGTAGGGGCTTTTACAACTAATACATTTTAAATGTGTACGGGGGACATAGCTGGAAAGCAATAAAAATAAAAAGAGATCTAGCACGTATTGTAATGAGCGACGAGATTGGGATGATATAAATACAGCAAGATTTGCGGTTGAAAACAAGAGAAATAGAGAGCGAGTGTGGGTGTGTTTTGAAGGAAAGTATTTATGCGCTATGCACAATGATCAGCCTGCATATGTGGAGAGCGTCGTGGAGTCATAATATATAATGAACGAAGAGATGTATGTCGATGAACACAGGAAGGATTTCAAACGCTCTCTGTGAACCTCGACTCCGTAGTCCGGACGGCAACGTGGATCCCATCTGTCATGCATCTTGTGTTCGGGTAGGGCTGAGCAACGGGGTAGGCATTAGGTGGGGAGATGGGGCGATGGTATGGGGTGATTGTACGGACGTTTGAGAATGGTGGAGGGGATGGAGAGCGGCGGACGGGTTGGACAGGAGAAATGTAGATCCGATCCTGCGAGCCTACAGTTCTTAGTGACCTGTTACTTGTCTTCGGCTGGGGCTCTGAGCGAGGCTCAGGCATGTTACGGGCCTCGATGAAAGTCAGCTGAGAAGAGGCAGAGCATGGGGTGTGCGGAATATCGAGCTCTGGAGAAGGGATATCGACTGGAACATGATGAGGCACAGGTCGCGTATACTCCTTTGGTAAGGAATAGGAAGACGAGCAAGAAGGGGATAGGCCAGTCAGTGTCTCGGTATCATCCTTGTGGTATTTACCACCTAGGACTGTACCGTCAGATGATGTGACAGACGTGGCAACTGACTTCGTGCTCTCTTTGCGTTCCAGGGGAAAGACAGGCGTAGCATGTTGTGCATACATGGGAAGAAACCCGGCGGAAGCTGGCGGTGAAGATTTGTCCGTTCCTGTTTTGAGAGGCTTGGCCCAGCTAAGAAGAAACGAGCGCCCAATGAATAAGATTGCAGTCGACGTCACAGGAATGAACAACATACCTTGGCAAACTAATCTTGGATCCTTTGCTGGTAGCGGGGAATGGTTTGAAGCCAAATATTCCAGCAACATTCCAGAAAGCCAAATGGTAGTGCTTCTGAGCTTCAGATGCAAATCCAAACAGCGCAAAGAAAATCAGAGCACAGAAAATGGGAAGCCATCGTGTCATCTCAACCGACAACACAAATATGTGATCGCTACGCCAGAGAATAGCCGGGAAAAGGCCGACACGAGCAAAGTTGAAATGAGTGTCTTCCCAGGAGACCCAAGGAGCAAGCGGAATTTGAGTATTGGCCCATATTGGGAATAGGCCTAAAGGAATAGTGCATAGTATATCTACACCAGCCAGTGCCATTAGTCGTAGATATCGGCTGACGCTCATGGATGAATTTGATGCAAAAAGTTGACTGAATTGCAATCGTCGAAGCCAAAATGATCGCAACGTCAAAGCTAGATGTCAATTAGATAGAGCATTTGTTGAGACGGGAGAGGAAACTTACTCGAATAAATGAATGATATAACTCCTAGTAAGACAGGCCACATCAAGTACAGGAAGTATGCGGGTAAAGTGTTATACACCACTGGATAGCACCCTACATCCTCCAAGATGTCAAATCGATGACCTTGAACGATAATATCTACGAGAAAAAATTAGTACTGGATCGAAGCTATGGGAGTCCAGACTTACGAAGAATCATAACTACAATAGGTAGTCCAAGCGCGATGCAAAGGTCAGCTATCACCATTCGCCGTTTCTATTTAAGTATAAGAATTAGTACATAAGAATGACAAAGAGGAATAACACTCACTTCTTCGTAATTAATAGATGCTGTCTTAAGTGAAATTAAGGAGTAAAGACGACGGGTGATACAAAGAATCGAAGCTGGAATGCCGACGCTGGCCCCAATAATAAGCTTTGAAGCTAAAGAAATGTCAGTCTTGTGTTACAACAGTCAACCCAGAAGAACATCGCTTACATATATCACACCAAACCGGAGCAACGTTCGATACATTCCCTCTCCATATCATCGAGTTAATGAATCCGTTCAGACAAGTTAGACCAGTCCAAATCATATATGCGCAAGTGCCCGAGTTCCATGCCTGGAAATGCCAAAATAGTGGAATGATACTTAGAAAGAATCCTAGGAAAGAAAAGGTTGGGTAGAGTGGAAAGGTAGGATCCTGGGAGATGCTCATCATCGAAACGAAAACTGAGTGAAGTTCAGGTGAGGAAATGTATGAAGCAAGACCCACCCAATCGAGTTATGCTATTTATTGAAAGTTCCCATTCTTCTTCCTAGGGCTAAAGGCAGGAATCGTCGAACAATGCGGGGATTGTGGATGTTGGTTGCATAATGCTGAATGGAGTGTGACAATACCATCACATTTCTTTGTGACCGTTTTGTGACGTTATCACACGCATTGTCCACACATCTCGATTAGGAAATCAAGGTTCCGGTTACGCTTCTACGAGCCCCACTGAGCCTGGATCACTAGAACGGTCCTACAGAACCTTGCTTCCCGCCGAACACATGGGACATAGTAGCCAAGCATTAAAATGGTCAAAATTACTTGCTAACAGAAGACATGCATAAAAGCGAACTTTTTTCTCCATGCAGCGTATCTTCAAGTTACAAAGCTTTTTTGCCCTTGACTGCGTGATACCTGCCGGAGTATTCACTCTCCCAATGTAAAGCCCTTGGTTGCGACACCTACACTCCTTAAAGCTATTCCTCGATACTCTCCAAGAAATATCTGAATTACAGATGGACTAACCATCATTATCTGACTTGACTGACACAGAGTCTACTGGACAGGATGATATACTCGAAATTCCTGCCGGCGAGCTGACATTTCTCCATACACATGATTGCTGTCGTTATATTTATGTTCTGGCATAATTTAGTGCTCTGATTTGGTGTCGGAAACGGTACGTTCTGATGTTAATTTCACTGCGTAACCCAGAGAGACTAATACTCCCCGCAGCATTCATGTTCGCTCCTACGAATGGCTTGCCCATTTTACAACAAGGTTAATTGGGAAAAATAAACAGAATTAAATATCGATACAATGCGTATAACGCACCAGAGAGTAAAAACTAACTTTCAGTTTACCACGTATATTAGCACATACTTGCTCGAAATGCGGTCTCGTTTAATCTGTTTCGGAATTTATTCATAAAAGCTCAATTAGGGTCACTATGCATATATAAACTTCTTATTCAAGCTCATATTTGCAAGTGAAGTGCTTATTACAACGAGGGCGGATGTCTAATAAATAACGGGAATATGCTCATGCATGACAGACCATTCTTCCCCTCGATATATTCCTCAAATACACAACATGATTCCGCTGTTAGCTTCGGGTGTGCCATTTTGCCTTGCAATTATGGTTATGTTACGGCTGCGCCGATAAATAAACTACTTGGCATCAACTGACGGTTAGTAGCATCGGTAAGTTCACAATTTACTTTGTCCGCCTTTTGCACTTTTTGACTTGTCAGAAGTCAAAAGTGAAAAAGCGGGAAAATCTAACTTAATTGCTGTATGCATTTAACATCTTGCTATGCTTTTCAATCTCTCGAACTTTTTTACGCTTGCACAAGTCAAAACAACTAAATGGTGAAACTTCTGATGTTATAGCTTGCATATCATTATTGAATAAGAATTAGAACCGTAGCTCGAGCTTGAATGATAGCTCTTTGCAATAATTTCCTTGATTTCGATTACTTATTTCGTATGATTACACGCAAAGAATCAAAATTACAGTTTGAGCTTCAACGATAGCTATTGGCAAAAATTTCCTAAATTACTTAGTTTATATGATTACACGCCCACTTCCGAGTCAACTAGCAATATTTCATTAATAATGAATGAACATTTACATTGAAAATCCGCAGAGAACGAATACACTTTGACACTGCTACCGCTACAACCTGAAGATAACGAAGATGGCAAGAAAAGTATAAAATGGCAGTATATCGCACAGCGATAAGAGAAACAGGGGTAATGTAAACTATAACAGAAAAGGATTAGTAAAGAAGACCTTTCAGGTGTTACAGAAATACTGACGGAATGGACTGTGCATAAACGCACATGCTTACATGGTCGTGAAGAATTCGGAGACTTCGTATAGCGAGCTACGGAAAAATTAATAAGTCAGAATTAGGAATGGATAAACAAGAGGATGTTGTCGAATACCTCATGCAATCACACAAACAGTGCCTGTTGTTGAATCGTTAAAACGTTCCGAATCGCTGAGCGGGCCTGCAGCAAGTAATGTCCTGGACGAGGTTGCTACGACCAACTCCTCAAGGATAGTTTCGGTTGGGAAGTGTTCGCATAATTGTGTGAATGAGTCCATCGGTGCTCAATATTATGACGGGTAAGAAGTGTAGCGCGGGCAAAAAGGTGAAGGTACGAAGATGTGGCAATGTCAGTACACGAAAGCATCCATGTCACCATTTATAAGGTAAACCATTTTTGTTGTAGAACAATGGGCTACTCTCCTGGGCTAAATAAGCGACCAAGACGAACAATGTGTTGGTACAGGTCAAAGAAAGCGTGAAATCGTCCATGGAACTTGCAAGAATGCATTGTTGTAGACTGTTTTCAGTGTCAGCTAAAGAAAGTTCCCCATTTGGATAGTCATTTCCAGCTCCGCCAGTCAACAATGGGATGCAATTTCGATCAAATCCGAAGCTTTTACCATTGTCACTGCTCCCATTATGAGGTATATATTCCAGTACTCTTGCGTTTTCGACTTCCTCCATCTTCACCTCACCCCTATTGTATGATGCTCCACGCTGAACTCCCTGTCGTTTCCTTTATTTGCACCTTTTTGGTTCTTGTGCCTCTTCCATGGCATTGGAGAGCTGGAACTATTCCAACCATATCACTTTCGTTATGGTTATTTTTTTCCAATGTTATCAATGGGGTCAACACTGTTCTATGGGCAGGCAACACTCGGATTAAGGCGGTTGTCTGGTGTGATATCGGTGAGAGAGGTTTGATTAATTGGGATCGTCCACTACTCTGACCATGTCGAAAGCAACGAAGATGATGTTTGGAGCCAACATAGCACTTCCAATATCAATTTTCTGTCTTTGTATGCATTTGGAGCGGGTATCATCCGTTCGCGAAGTGGAAACAGGTCTCGAGCTACGACGCCGGCGACAAATCATTGACGGACTGCTGTGCTTTGGGTTACCCCTCATTTACATGGCCATGCGTATGTTCATAAGTTGTTCCGTTCGTCTTTTTTATTGATATTTCGGTCAGACTATATTGTTCAAGGACATAGATTCGACCTCGTCGAGGATTTCGGTTGTAGGGGCAATGTGTTCGTTTCCGTTGCCGCTATTTTCATCATCTGGATCCCACCGCTATTATTTACCGTGGGCTCTTTCGTGTTGTCTGGTATGTGCATTTATGAAATCAATGCAATATCGACTTACAAGCTATCACAGGTCTTGCTTTCCGTAACTTCTGGATTCGGCGTGCAACGTTTGCAAGACATCTTCACATCTCTAACTCTGCACTCACTCCATCGCGTTATTTTCGCTTGATGTCTATGGCCCTCGTACAAATGTTCTGGGGTCTGATCGTTACTTCACTTAACACATGGTTCTCTATGAAAAGTGGCCTACGTCCTTGGACTGGTTGGGCAGATGTTCATTTCAACTTCCTCCGGATCGGGGTCTTTCCGACAATCGTAATTCCTCGCGCTATCCTCGTTTACACCTTCCTCTTATGGTGGACCGTTCCAATTTCTTCTATACTCTTCTTCGCGTTCTTCTCCTTTGGAAATGACGCGATGAAAGAATACAAACTCTGTGTTAACTGGTTTAAGAAGCATATCTTCCGTCTCTCGGACGATCAGGCTGCTGAGAAGATCTACTCTATTCCTACTTTGTAAGTTTCTTCTTATAAATTGATCGCTTATAGTAGCCTAACCGCCTTCTCCTATTTAGCCTTCCCGCAAAACAATCAGCTTATGATGCGCCCCTTGACGTTAAAGCTGATCTTTCCATGTCCACTTTCAGCGACGAAAGGACATCCTCCGGAACTTCATTTACTCTCTCAGTCTTGCATGCCGACTGTAAACCACTTCCTACGCTATCAACAGAGGTGTCAAGTCGAGGATTAACTCCGGCACATGATATCTCGCCTTTTTTATCCCGTGCCCAAGGGGTTCCATCGAATGAGCGCCGTTTCACCGTATAACCACACCCCCATCTTTTTTGTTTTTCTACCAGTTACTCGTTCACACGCTCCCTACTGTATTGGTATTTCGTATTTCGTTTGAGAATTTTTTTTAAGTAGATTTATTGCATATCCATATCTTGTATTAGTATTACCAATACATGAACAACACGCAGATCTTAACATAAATGCAAGTCGTGCCATAAGCCAATAATTAATTCGTTAACGGTATTGCCAATACCAGTACTAGGTTGCCAGCATTTCAAGGCCCTAACCTCAAGTGCTCAGATACGACTTAACACACTTGGCATCTGTTAAGGTACATTCTCGTTTGTGTAGCCTGAAAATATCTTGTCCTGATACAGATACTATAAGTTAAAGCCATATAGTTGGAACGTTAACATTGTCGATATTCGGTTTGAGTACGTTTCGGACAGAAGTTAAGTACATAATGCAAGCTTAGTGTCTGAAATATTTACAACGATTTGCTCTGTTTACCTAATGCGTATTTCGAAACCTGAGATGCTAAATACCCTAGTTTTGCTTGATCTTCGAGGATTCAAAGTCTGTATGTCAAGGTATTGTATAAGGCACCACTAATTTAAAATGGCTTTAACTGGGTCTCAGAAGGTAATACAGTTCATGGTATCAAGTACGCTAATGGATACACATATAGAAACGTGAATGGTAAAGAAAGCTGTAAATGAAAGTGGGCTACAGGTTCAATTAACCTGCATAGAAATAAAGATAGTAATTTGTCGACAGAAGCATCACTTGTCGATGTAGCGGGGCTAACAATCGCGAGTAACAAATGAATAGGTAAAATTTCTGCTTAACCGGAAGCAGTCGGAGCGGAGGTTTTCATACGCTTCAAGCTTCCAGAGCAAAATGAATAACGCATGGCTATAGTAAATGGGAAAAGATTTAGAGACAGAGTAATGCAAAAATTATGAACTTACCGTTATGGGGAACAAAGCAAACCAAAGAAAATTGTGCATGTCTGGGATCATGCAATAATACACATGCCGCCGTAGTATAATGGCTGATCTCCGTCTACCAGCTGTCGCATAGCATCACCACCCTCATTCTGTGTGGAAGAGGAAACTAGCATTGCTGCTATATCATCGTTCTCGGTGATGTCGAAGGAAATGGCGGTAAAAGAATCCATCGGTTACTGTTTTTCAAAGGAAGAGTTTGCGTATATGCGGAGATACCGGAAAAGATATTGCGGAGGGAAGGATGACGGTGGGAGGAGACAAAGCGTTGATTAATGTCAAGCTGTGTTGAGGTGATATCGTAGACGAGAATGCGTTATCCCAACAGGAAGGTATCGCAGAGGAATAGACGAAGGAACAGAAAGTTTGCGAGGGAATTTATCAAAGAGTTGGTGCTTTAATTAATGGGCGCGTTCTGTATAGTAAGCTACCTTAAGTACTCCTTGAACAAAGGCTCGTGCTTGCTATCTATTATCCGGGTGCCATGAGTAAAACCATCACACAATGAAATTTGGTCGCGGGAAAGATGTGGCTCATTGTTCTAAGATCAATGCGCGACCTGGCAGTGAGGAAAGACATCGGATATTGACATTGTGCAACACGGTAAACAATGGGTGTTTGGATCTATTTGGACTCAATATGGGCAGGCAATTTCCACGTCAGGCCAGCCAACTGTCATTGTAATTACGTAATACTAATACTAAGTCCCTTACGCGTACGAATAATGTCACGTGAGAGCAACCCCTTCCAGCCTCATTTTCTCGAGAGTCGAGAACAAGGGGGTGCGGGAATCAAAATCCCGGACCGCTACCCGGTTAGTTAGTCCGGCCGCCGCTGGCGAAAAAAATCTTCCGACCCCTCTATATAATAGTATTTTAATGAGTTCTATAGCTTGTTTGTGTGCATATATCATGTCAAAAAATCTTTTACAATTCACATAGAAAAGTCCAGCTGTA
>JASFDC010000042.1:0-28317 GCA_036937075.1 Mycocalia duriaeana | reverse complement strand
TATGGGATTTTGCGAAATTTCTCAAATTTTTGTCCGGACTTGCAAATGGCATCTGAAGGCATATTCAGGGGTCCTCTGAACAACCACTGCTCGATATTTAGCGCTCAATCACTACTTCCACGTTTCACGCGTTGTAAACTGAGGCAGCCCACGATCACGTGCCTTGAATTCGAGAGCTGGACTCCGGAGTCTGGACTCTGAACGACATCCAAATTGGTCTTTCCTCTTTCCTCCATTGCCTTCGAACTTCTGGACGATATTCACGCATATAATGGGAAAGAACAAAAGCAGGGGAGCGCTTTCCGGCTTGTCCAGGTTTCTCGACTCATTTAAAAGCGATCAACCTTCATCCGAGTCTCAGAACTCTCCTAATCCCTCAAAAGAAACCGAGGATAAATCCACGGATAACCATGCAGCCGGGAATGGGAGAGAACCACCCTCGAAAAAGCGGAAGACTAATGACGGTTGCGCGGTGATTTCGAAGCAGGTGGTTTCCAGCTCGGATTGGATACAGAAATATGATGCAAGCGGGCTTGTACCACATTATACGAATGCCTCTGAGGTCCCTGAGCATCTCCAGAAATGTTGGTCTCAATCTAAAGCGGGGTATTCGATGTTTTGTTAACTTTGCATGCTATAGATTTCTCCCAGCGCACGCGGTTCTTCTCCCTGTATTCTGAATCTCCTGGGTGTTTGCTCGATGAAGAAGGGTGGTTCAGCGTTACACCAGAGCTTGTGGCTGATCAGATTGCAGAACGATGTCGGTGTGATACAATTCTTGATGCGTTTTGTGGGGTTGGTGGGAATGCCATCGCTTTTGCGAAGACCTGTCAAAGAGGTTCGTCTGCACCTTAACCTCAAAAATATGCTCCTTTGTATTAAATCCTCGATAGTCATAGCCTTGGATACCTCACCAACACGGCTCGCGCTCGCTCGACATAACGCCCAGATCTACGGAGTCGCGAACAGGATAGAGTTTATCCTCACAGACTACATCTCATTCGCTAACACCTATCTCAAAAATTTCTCTTCTTCCTCCAATTCTACTTCCTCGCGCAAAATTGACGTCATTTTCTTGAGTCCACCCTGGGGCGGCCCATCTTACCTCGAAGGATCACCATCCAAATCCGTAACAACACCCACTCGTACACCGACCCCAGTCGAAGCACACCCAACTTACTCCCTTTCCTCCATCCAACCCATCCACGGTGCCGAGCTCTTCCACCTTTCACGGCGAATAACAAAGAACATTGCGTATTATCTACCGCGTAATACGAGGTTGGAAGAGATAAGCGATTTACAGGAAAATGAAGGGAGCGAGGAAAGAGCTTCGAATGGGAAGCAAAAGAATAACGGGTATGGTGGTCAAGAGGCGGTGGAGGTTGAGGAAGAGTGGATGGGGAATAAGTTGAAAGCTTTGACTTGCTATTTTGGTGGATTGGCAGAGGGTCAAGAGGCGATGTTTTAATGTGACTCTTTTGCTCCAACTATCGTTGGTAGCATACAGCAATAAGCAGGTCAATGCCCTCGATGATCTAGAGGAAGATATTATGAACGTACGTATTTTCACTTATTTAATCGTATTGTCCGGAGCTGAGTGTTTGCTTAGGTCCGTATACTAGAGACAGCTGTAGTATCTTATATTAATCTGCATCGTCAGGACATGCACTATCTTGGTTTATAACGTGCTTTTGGAATTTCTACAAGATATTCGCAGGCGCAGTTTGCTGTTCGTGATCCGCGTTATATTAAAACATTGCAGCTGCATCGACTAATAGGCCTCGGACACTGGAGGGACAATGCCCTTGAAGATCTAGGGGAGGGTATGCATTTTTCGTTCATGCTCAAGCGTTCCATTTTGAATCTCAATTATCTATTAAGTCTATATACGACTGCTTTTTTTGTTGATTTGCATCGTCAGGATATACTTTACCTTGGCTATCTACACCAGTTGTTTGGGATTACTAGAGGATTATTCGCTGTTTACTTGCTATTGTGATCCGCCTTATATTATGAATCTGCACATCTGCACCGATTATAGCTTAGGACACAGTCAGTTGAGGATCATTGACCTGGAAGATCTAAAGCAAGGTATGCACACTCTTATGCTTAGATGTTCTGTTCGACGCTGGGTTTTTGGTTAGGCTGGTAGCATTTGGGACGAGACCGAGGTACCCGAGGCGCGGAAGACGCGCTGGCCATTGTGGCGGGCGTCTAAGTATTACAAAGTTACCAATTCCAGGCTATTTCCAGCGTCTGACGTTGCCAGGCATCTTGAACTGTCAGCTTCAACCGTTCCACAGCAAAGAGTCATTTACAGTGTGGCTACTATTACTACGTATATAGAGTACACAAGCTTTACGGACAAGGTCTTTTCCTTCCCAGGCTTGTCAAATGTACACCGTTCAGAGACGAAACAACACCGCTGTTGCGAGCCCAACGTTGTCGCTCTTCCTTTCTCATCAAGTCGTCGGCCCGGAACGATGTCGAGCTTGCACGGCCAGCAGAGGCTACTGCTAACATGGCTGTTACTGGTCCTAGCGGTTTCCGGTGCCTTTGCTCTTGAAAATGTCACAATTGACCTCAGTAACCCCAGCGTATCGTAAGTAATATTCTTTCCTTAGTGATCTCAACAACTGACTAGTTTTCTTTCAGACACAGCAGTGGATGGACGAGAGAAGGTCGATGTGGATATACAGGCTGCATAATCAACGCTACTAGTCCACTGCAGTCAATTTCTTTCAACTTTACAGGTGTGGATCGACCTACAACAGCACATTCTCTGTAACTTAACTTATCTGGTGTATGATTGTCAAGGAGTGGCAATATTCTATCAAGGCGGCCCGGTTCCATTCCTTATACCCGGTGTTGTGGCCAACATCACCCTCGACGGCGAGATTTCTACTGTCGACCTTTCGGGATCCAACGACCCAGAAGCGTTGCCAGCAAACGTATGTGAATACTTTCCGTACGCAAAGCTGGGTTTGCAGAATACGCCCCATACTCTGGAAGTTAACTTTATTAGTCCTTCGCTGGGTTGGAACCCGCCAGTTTGTGCCACGCTGACGAATTTCATGTGAGTAATTTCATCCCTTTCACTTTCTACTTCCATAACTAATGAGACATAGATACACCATACAAAATGACACATCGGAAACGACGTCTATTTCGTCGCCCACAAGCCCTTCTTCGTCTGTTGCATCATCAACATCTTCAACGGCGTCTGGTTTTCCTTCCCAGCCAACTAGTCCCCCACCTCCAACCTCTCCAGACGGGAAAACAAATGTGGCCCTCATTGTTGGTATATCTGGGGGCATTATTCTGGTTGTGGTATGCATCCTTGTATACCTTGTGAGGTACATCCTACGCAAATACGCAGCAGCGAGCCCTCAAACCAACGTGTTCTACTATGTATTCAACACGATCAAGAATATAATTAAGGGGGATGCATTCGCCAATATCGACAATTCAAGGACGCATATCGTCGACTCCTTCAATGAGGAAATTAATATAAATTCTCGTAATAATAATAGCACCAATGTCACGATGGCTGGATAAAATGCGGATTTTTAGTTGGGGAAAGGCGATTGTCTGTCATCTATAATAAGGTTTTGACCTCTAACAGTTTTTTTCTTTGAAATAGGGAACATCTAGAGCTAATTCTGGGATATTTCAGGCTGTTCAAAGGGGCAACCTTGCTGTCATTATTTGACATTTGAATCGTAATCTTAATTGTAATTCGCAAGTGCGACTGGTGTGGCAGTGCACATTGCAGTAGACTATGGACATACTACAGATAGCATACAGTAGATTAGATACAGTACTTTACGTGGACGTATCAGTAGACAGATCAAGCGTACAGTGGCAGTGCTGGCGGAACATTGCCAGCGCCTGCACTCCAGAATGGCATCACTCTTGCCTAAGCATGCCTCTTCACCAGCGCATGCATCAGTTTACCCAGTCCCACCGAGTCAGAGCGATTTGGATAAAAGCCACTTGTCTTCTGGAGATAACGCATTTGCATCTTGCTCCGATGTACATGGGCCCATGTGAAGCGAATACGAAGTCGGTGATGAACGGCTTGTATATTTATCAGCGGGGAGTAAGCCTCTCTCGTTATCGTTCGCAAAGACGGTTTCTGGATCGATATTAATAGGCTTAAAATGGTTCTGCCTAAGGTCTTCTGACGCATATCCCCGACGTTGCTGGAGGGAATGGGTCCTCTTATGTGTTCGGTTGTCTCACGTTCGCTGTTGTTGGTTCTAAATTCTAATCATATTAACTATTTACAGGAAGCGACAATTCTATCTCTTGACACCGACGTGATCCTTGAAGACTTCTTCTGTGTTCTATATAAACTCGATAATTTGTTTCAACGCACTCATCCTCCCCATTCTTGAGTGTTCATGTGCACAGCTATGGTTTTACTGTTATCGAAGCTGTTATTTCTTGCGAGTTTGGCTGAGATAGCGCCTACTTTTGCGAAGTTGTTCAATAATCCTTCGGAGTTTACACCCAAACCCTCGGGATACGACTATATCATTATTGGTGGTAAATATACTATACAGTGTCCATATTTTCTCGATTATGACACAGCACATGCAGCTGGAACTGCGGGAAATGTCGTTGCCTCTCGATTATCTGAAGACTCGAGTATTAATGTCTTGGTCATCGAAGCTGGAGTTTCGTAGGCCCTTATTCACTTGTATTCATGCTACTTGCTGTTAATATATAGTGCCGCAGGAACGAAGGAGTAACGAATTCCATTATCCCGTTGCTCTGTCCGACGCTTACTCCAAATACTATATATGACTGGAATTATACCACAACAGCTCAGGCAGGTTACAATGGAAGGTCTTTCTCTTATCCGAGAGGGAGGATGCTTGGTGGCAGCAGTTCAGTCAGTAAGTTAAAGCTAAGAGCTGTTAACTCGGATATTGACTTTCTTTAAACTGATTTTAGACTACATGGTTTACTCTCATGGCTCCTCAGATGACTGGGACCGATACGCAGCCGTGACTGGCGATCAGGGATGGAATTGGTCTAATATCCGCCAGTATATCAAGAAGGCAGTGCAAATTTTATACCACATTTTCATATATTCTGATAAATCCATCTCTTAGAACGAGAAGTTTGTCCCTCCGGTCGATCATCATAATACCACAGGAGAATTTAACCCAGCAGATCATGGGTTCCATGGTGCCGTGCACGTTTCCCTTCCAGGCTTTCCTTCGCCATTCGATTCGCGAGTTATTGCGACAACCAAGGAACTTCCGGAGGAATTTCCATTCAACGAGGATACAAGTGGCGGTGATGTATTGGGCATAGGTTCGGTGCAAGACATCATGATTATTACTTTATTACTTAAACGGTTTATGATAGGCTGGGCATTGTCAGTTACTGGAGGCGGCTCAAGGAGTAGTTCCGCAACGGCATATTTAGACCCTTCTCTAACTCGGCAAAACCTTGATGTTATCATCAATGCACAAGTAACTAGACTTCTTCCTACGGGAAATATCAAAGGCGTACCGTCGTTTCTATCGGTACAATTCTCTGAGACAGAAGGCTGTAATAATGGCAACATTTTATAATCTGAACTCGAGCTCACGCAGTCTTTTATTTTAAATAGCACTGGTTCGTACCGCAACAGCAAAGAAAGAGGTTATTCTTTCTGCTGGTTCAGTGGGGACTCCAGTAATCCTTCAATTATCGGGAATCGGGAATAAAACTGAACTGTCATCCCTGGGAATTCAATCAATAGTCGATAACCCTTCCGTTGGTAGAAATTTATCTGACCATGCGCTCCAAGCAAATCCATATTCAGTCATAGCCAACAATACGTTTGACGATATATTCCGCGATCCAACGTTGCTGAACTCGGCCATTGAACAATGGAACCAGTCAAAAACAGGGCCAGTCACGGACACAGTTGGCAATCAAATAGGCTTTTTCAGACTTCCTCAGAATTCAAGTATATTCCAGAGAGTTGCGGACCCATCTGCTGGACCGCATGCTGCGCACTACGAATTTTTTTTTGCTGTAATCATTCAATTAAATATCATTTCGTTGATTTCTAAACGACTGTTTTTAGAACTTCTGGGTAGTTCCCGGTACACCATCCCCGCCGACTGGTCATTATCTCACTATCATAAATGCTCTTATCTCCCCTACTTCTCGTAAGCCTTATACATACCCATTCTCATGATTGCAACCGTTCACCTCTTGATAGGTGGCTCTATAAAACTGGCTTCATCAAACCCATTCGACAAGCCACTGATTGATCCAAACTTCGTAACAACTCAGTTCGATATATTTACCATGATTGAAGGCGTCAAAGCAATTAAGCGCTTCACTCAAGCATCCGTCTGGAAGGATTTTATCATCGGTCCTGTTGGAGATCTTGCGAATGCCAATACAGACGCAGAAATAGAAGACTTGATTAGGAATACCGCGACTACAGTTTATCACCCTATTGGATCTGCTTCCATGTCGCCCAAAGGCGCAAAATGGGGAGTGGTTGACCCAGATTTAAAAGTCAAAGGCGTACAAGGGCTAAGAATCGTCGACGGATCCATTCTCGTAAGAGTCTCAGCCATGACAACGTATGCGACGGTACTAATGGATAATTTATTTTGAAAGCCATATCTCCCAAGTGCACATACGCACGGTCCTATTTATTTAGTAGGGGAACGTGGCGCTGACTTGATAAAGAGAGGTGGTTGATATTATTGAGGAAGAATAAATACCATGAAGACTCTTGAAGCTTGTTTTTATATCTAGCTGTTAAGCCAAGCAGAGAATTTATGTAATATTATGAAGGCTTTGACATGTCCCAATAAACATCCTTAAAAAATAAAGAACAAAAATGGGGTATTTACATAAACGTGAAAGAACAATTTACTGAACACCATTTATGTGCACTCGTGGAAAGAAAATGCTAACCACATAACGTTTCTTTTCTTAGAAAATTTTACTCTTCGAGATGCACTCATTTTTCTTTCGACAGAAATTTTGATAAATTTATAATAATAATACAGTGAACCTTCTGGCCAAGCACCCTATCCGACCTAGTATTTTACCAGATATGTACTGCCAGTCCATTGAAATTAAAACCTAATAAATTATCAATGTAAATTAAATATACCGCCCCTGGGTACCATACCCAAGAGTTACTTTACTATCATTAAACTGAGGCCGAGCCTCGTTCTCGCTCTCAGGTTCCCTATAATAAGCAGGGGGAGGACCCTCAGGAGAAAGTTCTCGTGGAGGGTATGTGTTCCATGTATCATCATGTGCGTAATGATGGTAATTGTGCGGATCGGATAGATCGGTAAATTGGGAACCACTAGCTGCTGTAGTGGAGGATTGTTCTCGATTGTGACGAGAGAGGAGAGGGCGGCCGGTAGAATTGGATATGGTGGAGGGCGCTGTTGTAGGGTTGCTGGAGCCTGAGATGGTTGAAGAGGCAGGTCCCACTGAGCGATGACTCGGACGGAATGGGCCATGATTATCATATTGATGAAGGACCTCTGAGCTATCGTTGTGATGGAATGTGCTGATGCTGTTTTTTACGGATGGTTGGCGCCCATGAGGTCCTATGAGATGGAGATTTGAGACCGTGGGAGGAGCAAAGTTAGTTGTCGATACAGATTCAGCGTCGTTGAAGTGCGACGGCGCTGTAGCTCTGGTGGAATTCCGCGCCACATCGGTCGAATGGGTGTTGGCAGTTGTGGTAGTACGCTGGTCGTCGGCCACTCTAGATGCTAGTACTGTATTTGGATATTCCGGGAAGGGCTCGTATGGTTTGGAAGGTTGGTGAGAATGGGGGACCACTCTTGCCCGACGTCGCCGCCGACAGTACAACAGCGTGAGAGCAATTAGAATGCCTATAACTGCCACACCGCCCACTGCAGCTCCGATAATGACAGGCATATGACTCTGATGAGAACTGTTCGACGATCCATCTGAATCGTCATATCTAATTAAAAGGTCTGATAAATAACATGTCAAGCGATAAAGATTAAAAAAGAGGTGCATACGTGTAAACGATGTAATCGAGGAGAACAAACGAAGAGCTCCCAGTATTGCTAACTTGGATCGAGACTTGATGTTCACCGAGTGATAATGCAGTATTCGTGTACACCGGGACGTTGTATAAATAACCAGGATCGCTGGGTGGTTGTTGTATCGACGTACTTGTAGTCTCGCCGTCTATTATTATGCTCATGTTTGTAGGCGTGGTTGCACCGGAAGTTGTGCGACCCAACACGAAATAGACGTAAATAGCAGAGCCTACAGGCCGTTTAGTAAGGACAAGGCACGAGCCGTGTCGAAAATCTCACCATTGAAGCTGGTACTGGCAAGAATATATTTACTTTGCACTGCGGAGGAAAACTGTTACAAGGTCAGGCAGATGCGTCTTTACGAATATTGAAATAAACTCACTGCGCCCTCATGCCACGTCCCATCTTTCAACATGGATGGATCCGGTGAACCCATACACAACGATTGCGATGTTGCTTTCGTACAAGTTGTACCATTTTTCCAGGCAGCTTCCGGCGTGTACGTGATCCTCGAGCCATGCACAGGATCGGGGATGGTATCATCGATGGTAACATTTACAAGAGCAGCTTTGGAGACAGAGCACAGCAGGAGCCACGGAAGGACGATGTCGACTAACAACCAAGACGCGGCAAAGTGCATTTTCATAAAATCATTAACTGGAACAAATGAGCGTTTTGAGGAGCGAAGCTTATTTCAGCTTGCTGCAAGTAGTTGGGGGAAAGGCGAAGAGTCGGGTGAATCGAACGAGGGACACATAGCGCCTTCATATATTATGATATGACGGGGCGATGTCGACGTCGATCTGTCCGCTGTCCAAAACAGACGTGTGTTTGATGATCATTTGGCTCAAAGTAGGCAGGCACAGTCCAGAGCGGTTTTCCGGCGCATCTCATCAAGGGGTATATATGTACCATATAGGGGATGCGAGCTGTAACACCATTTAGCACAGCTTTCATCCACTCAATTGCAAAAAGCTTTACATTGTAGCGGCTGCTCCAGCCTAAGCGTCGCCATTAGGATCACAGGCAGGTAAAATAGGCGAGAGTTACTTGCGCAATTGTGGTTCAGAGAAACACTGGGTGAGAAGTGCAAGGAACAAATGATCGAATATCCTGATCGCCGCGGCGCTTTGAATTGCACGCTTTGTTTATAGCCAATTGCATGGGAGATTATCGATTATGGATCATCTTATCTATCACAATCTGTTCAGAAGATTCAGATGAGAGCCTTTGAATCGCGGATACGTCGTTAGAATTATTTAGTATGCATCACTATACGAAGATGATACAATTCTTACCAATCTTCAGATGTTTTCGGCGGAAAGGTAAGGACGTGAATTTGACAGGTGTCAAGGCACAACCGGTAGCGCCTAGCCGCCATCCTGTATCAATATATCAGGGTCAATCAGCCGCTGGCAAGGGGGTGACGGCTTCGTCGTCTAATTCTAACATGAGACAACAACCACTTCAACGAACGTCATGTTGTTTCTAATTGCAATCGAACACTTTGCGCGTCGACTTTTTCGTTTGAAATGCTGACCTCACACCTTAAACGTCGTATATTTCAACATATTTTATCGCGTGAAAGGATGACATTGGGAAGGACCATGAAAGTGAATTTTCATCGGAGACCTCAGACTTTCTACCAGCCTGCATTTGCTTTCCATTCTGGACATTCGTTATGTTAGTGCGTGAACCATTTATATTATACCTCTCTCATTAATGCATTTCAATATCTCCAGTGCTCGCAAAAAAGAAAGACGCGTAGATGCCTCTTCTTCGCGACTCGCCTCCGAAGGGCTAGAACTTCCAATAGTGCTTATACATCTAACGTTCTGCATCATCCCTTATGTTGACCAACCATCTAGGGCAAAGATGAGATTGCCAACTTCATCTCTCAAATTACGCAGGATTGGCCGACCCAAAAGCAGCCTCCACACGGATGGAGCACAGATTGGAAGAACTGGAAATACCTTTTGACATACTTTTACCCATCCGACTATTTTCTTGGAATCGCACAAAACCAGCTGCTATTCAACATCCAATATGGCCTTCAAGGCGAAGTACAGCCCATCATGTTCTCCAATTCCAAACAGGCTTTTGTATTCAGCGTCACCGACGAACAAATGGGAGAAGAAAAATTCTACCACTGGGATGGCATGGATAACGTCCTGCTTCGATATTCGAATGCGAAGAACCTAGAAGATCTGTTGACGAAGATGGGCGGCACGGATAATACTGTCGAGATTATCGAGTTAGAAAACGTGGAGCAGCATCCTGCAGGCTCAGAGGCGGTGAAGAGGATTTTAACAGGGGACGACACAGTGCTTGATCTACTTCAGGAGAGCTTTTATCCCTTCAACCAGGGGGCCACGCACGCTGTCGGCAGTGAAGGCGATGGTGTCGCTGCTTTACGCGGAATTTTAGAAACGATCAACGAGAGAATAGAGGATTCTGATATCGATGCGGTTCGAAGTGTAGTTGAAAGCATCGAAGAAGCCTTGGGCACCATCCACGAGATGACCCCGCAGCATCGCGAACTTGTGGAATATCTGGCTGCGGTGAAGAAGCGGGTGGTAGAAGTGGCGAGTTCGAAACAAGGTCAGTGACGGCGTTAGTTCTGACTCTGTGAAACGCTGTCATCTGCAGATTAGATGGAAAGATAGGGTCACTTATACTGCCACTGTCCATTATCTTTTTTACATTCTAGTACAATTTCGGATTCCAGAAACGCTTTTATTATTACATCAAACTTCATTTCATTTTGACACCTGAAACGGAGTCTTCACGGTTTACTTATCGAAAATTGTACAAACTTGATCTGGGCCATATTGAGCTTAGGACTATTAAATGTTCCATAAAAAGAGTTCCAGTTATAACATGGAGTCTATGTAAACCGCGGGTATTTACTAAAGTGAATCTATCTATTAGTTATACTATATATTTATATATAATGGCCGACTAGCTCAGCTGGTTAGAGCGTCGTGCTAATAACGCGAAGGTCTTGGGTTCGATCCCCACGTTGGCCACTCATGTTAATGAGTGATTCTTTTTTTTCGGAGAAAAATTTAATGATGCAATTATTTCTACCACCATATGCATGTACTATAGTCTGAATAATTCAAGAGCATTTTAACCTCATCAAACATGCATGAAATATACAAATCACATGCGTGAACATGAACTGTCTCTTCTGCATGTCCTGCTTTGCTGATGAGAGCTGTGTACATATCATAACCTTGAATTTGCTTATTACATTCATTTGTGGTTTTAAGAAAGTAGACTCAGCGGAGAAACCTTCCACTGCAAATAAGAACATATTCTGACTTAAAGCCGCTAATGAAAATGTAATTGGCACTTCATTTCGAACGCGGGGATCGAACTCTAGCGTGACACTCTAACCAGCACTAGTCAGCCGTTATTTTCTAGATTATGCATGTCGATTAAGGATTTGCACGTCAGAAGGTCCTATGCGTTACAGCAGAAGAGTACTTCAACAGGTTTTGGACGAGATGATGATGTCGAGGAAATAAATGGCGAAATTTAAAGGAACTAAGTTCCAGTACTACCAGGGCTAAAGGTGTAATCATGCGAGCATTCAGACCGCAAATCAAACAGAATTAAAAGCGCGATAACTTAAAGTCATAGATAATAAAGAATTCTTTTCATAGTTGCGTATGGCTTCCTATTTCTTCGTTTAATCGCGTTCCGATCAATGTTCTCCTCGCACTCCTGCTGAGAGTACTAGAGAGCTGAGCCCAGGGCATCAGGTCAGAGTTGTGGTCCAAGAATGTCAAAATGTGGTTCATGGCTGGTTCCGAGCGATGGCAATCCGTTGGCGGAGAAAATGCCGTAGAGGTTTGTCGGAAGGATAGGCACTGCGTAGATGCTCCCAGATAGCCAACTGTGAAGAAGGATACGGCATGTTAAGAATGCCATAGAAGTAGCATACCACATTGACCAGGTTGGGTAGCCAGCGAGGAACTCCGGTAACCGTACAGCACCGCCACTCGTTCCTTGCCGGAACTTGGAATGTACTGTAATCCTCACTCCTCGTTAGAAGTAAGGGCTATTTAGGTGTTTGCATAAGTACATGTGTGGATTTGTTGGCTACCAGCCTACCACTCTTCGTATTTTAAATTTAAATCCACAACAAAATTAATTTTCCAGCTTTGCTCCTAGTTCGAACTTCGTCAGTAACTCTATATATCTGGATACAGCCCAAAAATAGGTAATATTAACCAGCTGGCCAACGTGGGGATCGAACCCAAGACCTTCGCGTTATTAGCACGACGCTCTAACCAGCTGAGCTAGTCGGCCGTTACAAGTGATTATTTAAAGCAGCTTGTTAATAAATTGGCTGAAATGCCTTAGGGGATTTAATTTATTTTCATGGCATAGAACTTGCGTATGAATAAAGGTTATAGCATATAACAAGATGCTAGTCATATTAGCATGTAGATCATATCAAATAAACAACTAAATCCATCCAACCAGTAACACGAAAATACATATAGTCTGGAATACAGTCTCACCTGGATTTACAGGAAGATATACACATGCAACCAGATATAGGCAAGATCAACTACTTCCCATAATTTACAGAAACAAAAAAAGAGAATGGAATAAATCAAAATTAAGATGAGATGAAGTGCAGTCCTGGCCTACATCGAATTGAAGAATTACTGTTTCTTCTTTTTGGAGGCTAATAAAAACCTATGAGTGCGTCGAACATAGGTCGTCGAAAAAAGCGATACATACCAGACGCTTTTCCCTTTGGAGCAGCTTTTCTCTTCCCGCCACTCTCTACGGATTCGGGCTCAGACGGAGGATCCTCGTCTCTCGTAGGCTTTCCGGCTTTGCCCTTGGCTTTTTTCTTTGGAAGCGCCCATGCACCAACGGGTGCTCCTGGGTCATTAGCACAGTTAGGGCAGAACCATTCGCCATCTGGTACGGTGGACAAGGGAGGATCAAGACATCCCAAGTGATATGGGGAGTCGCACTAGCAGATAAGGAAATACGTATTTAACTCTTTCGTCATGAATACAGATAGTGAGACCGTACACACCTTGTCGCATTCGAGAGGCGAATCATCATCCCCTTTTTCCTTCCTGCACTTAACGCACAGGTCAGGAGCTCCGACGTCTACAGGATGCCTTGGTAGGTCGGAGAGCTTGTCATTGGGTTTGGCCAATAATACAGTCGTGTTCTGTCCTGCAGCGATGCTAAGAAGGGAATAAGCGCAAATGGAAGATGGAAGCCTAAAGGCGTAGTCAGAGAATGAGAAGACGTACTCGAAGACATCAATCCCGACAAGGGGAATATTGCGTGTCGGTTTTGTCGCACTTTTAGCCTCTTCAGGTCCGAGGCCAAGCTCGCCTACCAAGAATAAAATTGATTATTAATATCAAGGCTTTTAGTAATATTATACCATTAGCGGCATTTTGTCCCCAGCATACGGTCATTACGGTATCGTCGTCGTCTGGAGTGAGTAGCCAATGTGTAACACCTCCAGATCGAGCAAGCGAGACTTTGCATCCCCTTTAAGTACATAGTCAGAAGCAGAAATGATAGGAGTTTTGAAATGATTTACTTACATTATGTCCTGCATGAATCTGAAGGAGGAATAGGGCGAGCCCGAAGAGCCTAAAACAGATTAGTTGCGAGTAATGTACAGCGTCGCTCGACATACCTTCGCCACTATTTTTCCACTAGAGGAGAAAATATATCAGCCCAAGTTCAGTGTAAGACATATAGATCAAGTACCCACCTTGCCTGCGATCCAGTACATTCCTTGGTTATCCACAACACTACTACTTGATGGACCAGCGGAAACAATAGCAGCCATTGTGAGACGGTTAGGACCAGCGAACTGAAATATATCAATTAGTATCGTGAGGAATAAAGAGTTTTGGAAGACTAACTTGGGGTACGACTTTCGGCTTAAGCGCGTCAACTTGGTTACCGAGGCCTAGTCGGCAGTATCCATTGTAACCCCAGACGTAGACTACACTAAGAAGAGAGGGTAAGAAGGCAATTAACAATAAGCCAGTTTCGTGACGCACCCTGTGTCATCCAGCGCTAGACTGTGCTGCTGTCCCGAAGAAATCTGCACAATTTTTTTCCCATCCAATTCTTTAACATAAACTATTCATATGATCAATGATCATTCCTGAGACACAAGATAAAAACTGACTGGGCTGGTGCTCCACACCGTATGCGGTCTTATTTCCTGTTATTATTCGCTCGCCTGTAGATCCATTTCCCAACTGTCCCTTCTCAGCGCTACCAAATGTAAAGACTACAGTGTTACGGTTAAAGACAGTATTTTAGATACACATTGGATGCTACGCACCTTTGCCAGACTCTGTTCGTACAACTGAGAACGTCACACCCGCAGAGGCTTGAATGACATGTTCCTTGTTTCCGCCATGTTGCACAGTGACAGACTTGAAGATTGGAATTTCGGGGCATACCGGGTGCCCACACTGTAAATTTATGACCGTGTCAGCAAAAGCAGAAGAATATGGATATAGCAAGACGCACCTGGCCAACAGTATTCACGCCAGCCGACCACAAACTCCCGTCACTGCCAACCAAAAGCGTGTGGCTCCTTCCACAAGCCGCGTTGACGAATTTCACCCCTTTCCGGGCGCCAACATCTGACGGTTTTAACATCAAAGGCGCGTTCTCCGACACGAAATCCACGCTTGAAACACCCAACGCTGCTGAGCCATTTCTACCGAACAGCCAAGCAGAACCTTCAGTATCGAGGGCGACAAAGTGACAACCATTGCAGGATGTGTGCACCGAGACGACTTGAACGTTGACGAGCGAGCGAAGAATGTGTGGTTCGAGGAGGTCAGGATTTCTGTATATGGAGGTCGGTAGTTGAAGAGGAGGTGCGGAAAGTCGCGGTAACGACACGGTCAATTAGACTCCTATTTTGAACCAAAACATAATTCTACTTACTCATCTCCTTCCTTTGCCACTCCTTTGCGACCAAGTCTAGGCCTGGAAAGATAAAGGGAAGAGGGAGCGTCTAATATTTGGTTACTGTGATATAAAATGGTAAATAGACTCGCCAGTCTGTACCGCCGCAAATCAACACTAGAGCAGTAGAAACTTCAGCATAGATTCATAAGAGTACGGAGATGATATAATACCTCGACCCCAACGTGGTTCGGAGGATGGTGGCTGCTCATTGGCCGGAGGTTGCGGTGTGCTCATGGTGGTGCAGGTTTGACAGAGGACAACAAGTCAACAGACCCATTGATCACTTCCTACCTAACGTTCCAAAAGGAGTGTGTGTACAGCGCCATTAATGATTAGATTATTACAAAGTTTAATGTGCTACTACGCCTCAAGAGCGTAAAATATCCCTCCTAGTTCGTCCGCTAAACCACCCAGAAACACGCAGGCTCAGAGAGTGGAAATAAACTCAAGGTTTACGTGTATCTTCCCTGTGCGACCCTATCAAAACTAGAATAACCGGGTGAGCAAACGAAGAACCAACATAGAGCGTAACCACGTACGAATGCTCGTTCCAGTCCGTTTTAGGGAGTACTGAGGAAGACAATATTAGTTATAGAACATAACAGCAGATAAAACTCACCTCAAAGTCACCGCCAGACAACACTAAGATATCTCCATGAACAAGGGTTACAACGACAACGTTCTGCGCTGCAGAGTCGGAAGCAGCTGCAGTAGTCTCCTCCTCGGAAGTAGCTAGAGCCACGGTGGATCCACCTTCAACCAACTCCCGATCAGACGACCGGGGTACAGTAACGTTCTCCTCGTTCTCCATCGCCAAATGCATGTCTGGCATCGATAGCAAAGAATCCAAATCAGTAGCATTCCCCTTTGTTGGTTGTTGCTTCTTGGGCTTCCGCGTTACAGTAATTACGACTTCACACCCCAAACACATGATGACCGTGCTGCACTGATCTGCACGAAGCAGTGTGCGTGACTAAATAAGTAGAGTGTGTCAATGCTCAGCGTATTTTGAAATATAGTATTGTATCGCTACCTTTCTTGCTCCTCCGGTAACCCAAGCAATGAATTCCATACAGTTTATCGACAGCTTATCCCTGCTAGTCATTCCATAGGTTGACGCGCGATCAACCATGTATGCGCAAGAATCTATAGAGTCGTTGTGGTAGATATTGGTTGATGGAGGGATAACAGTTGTATACGTGAAAAAAGGCACTAGCACGATATAAAGATAAGACGTTGCCCTAGAAAAAACATGATCAACAAAGAAGGACTCACGAGTATCACCCGCCCGCCGCCGTAAAGGCAAATTGAGCTGTATCTCGCTTAACAAAGTCGTTGCACCTTCCTGCAACGAAGGAATGTTGCAAGTAAATATATGCACCAGCTCCGCATTACCAGAGCCTCCGCGAAACTGATGGCGGATTGTTCGCATCCCATCGTTCCATAATACGACTTCAGGATCCGCTCCGACAGGGTACGTGCTAATTGGTAGTGTTGAAAAATGTGCATCCTGCCGATCTCGAAGGGATTGGAGCTCTAGGGCATACCCAATAGCAGGAGGCTCATCCTAAGTTGAGCGTACAATGTTAGCGTAGAAATCTTGCGAATACGCTCCCAACTCGCCTTACAAAACAAGCTTGAACATCTACGATGCCTCAACAGGTCCTGATAGTTCAGCTTCCTACAACGTTCGCAGAACCAGCCAAGTGGTATGGCTTCGTCTAGTATTTCCTCTCCGAAAGGAGCAAAGAGACGCAAAGGCAGCTGGAGACCAGAACAAAAAGTATCCAAGTGCTTATGACGTAAGTTGTAATTTGGATGTGCAATGCGTAACCCTAGATACCGAGCGGTTGATTCTGCATCCTCCTCAGCGGCTTGTGAGTCAGAAAGGTGGAAGGGAGTGATATCGGCAGCCTTAGCCTTGCCTTTCTCTGGAGCGACTGGAGGTGACCACCATGGTTTTGAAAGGGCTGCTTGGGTAGCACCAGGCATTAACCAAGACTCCCCGCCGGGAGCCCATTCAAGTTTAAACGACCACTCGACTCGACCATATAGATGATCCGATTTAACTCCTCTACTGCTGCTCATCTCGGGGTTGATATTGGAGTAGCTTTCCTGTATTACACAAAATCAGCTTAATTTTTTATAAACCGCGAGAAATGTACCCACCGAAATGCAAGCTATCTTATAAAATCCCAAATAAATATACTTATAGACGTCCAAAAGGGAGAGGGGCCATTGCTCAAGGAGCCGAGATCGAGATGCAATGAGGAGAATCGGGGTTCCTTGAATGTACGAATCAATTAAATGTTGTATTTCCTCCGGGAGCGGCAAGGGAATTTGAGATTGAGCAGTTATATCTGTTATTTTCGTGTTTGTATCTTCTGCAAGAGGGAGATAGGTATCAACAGGGTTCGAACTGGATCCTCCATTGTTCGCAGACATAGGATCGGCTTCTGGCACAGTTTCCTTTACAGACTGATTTACATTTGGAATGCCGCTTGAGGTTGTGTACTCCCAAATATCAGGATATTTCGACGAGGTTTCGAGTTTTCGTGGTTGATGAATGGGTATGTAGGGAGAAGAAATTACACCTTTCGGCGTCTCGTGAGATTTTGGCGCAGAATCGGTGTTTATCGGTGTCAGCATCCCAGGATGAATCAAGGTCGAATAATGTTGTAAAGGAATAAAGGGGTCTGGCAGTTTGAAGGAAGCAGCCTCCGAACCACAACCTGCAATGAATGCAGAATCCAAATGTACGCCAGCGGGAGGAACAAGCATGTTGGGATCTTGATTATTGCCAAAATTTGTGTCGATTACACCCGAAATGATGCCCGTCGTACTCGAAGGGTTGTGCTGCGCATCATAGCCCCGGGATTCGAGAGAAGAAGCGGATTCAGTTATTCCGAAAGATACGTCCCCATTGAGAGCTTCAGGACCTCGCGGGGTAGCAGAACAGCTGGCTGATGCCGTATCCGCTGCTTTTTCTTTCGAGCGATCCGTCTGTAAAACATTGAAATTGCGCACTCTAAAAGTACATTCTCAGTAAGTTTAACCACAATAAAACGACAACTAACATTGTAATAGTAAGTGAATATTCGGAGTCGGTCGAACTTCGTGATAGAGCAAAGGCGCTGTCATGATCCAGGAGCATGATGGGGGTATCTGAATGCGACCACGAGATTCCATTAACGCAAATTGGTCTACATAGTTCTGGTAGAACCGACAAGAGTTCTTCCTTGCTCTATCGCAGACTGTTTCAGCACATAATCAAAGCGGTAATATCGAAAACTCACACTTGTCCATATTCGCGGTTCCACGGGTTGATGATTCGAAATAAGAGGGAAAAGCGGAGCTGCAGGAGTACTAGGCATTGCAACTGTCCATCTAGGATCCTCCGGACGGAGCTCTTAACGATAAAAACAAAATGATAAGCAAGCTTTGATTATCACAACCAATGTGAACTCACTTGTTTGAATATTTTTTGGCCCTTTCTTCTGTGGAGCCGACCTCTTTAGCGACACAGTTACAACCTCCTTCCCCTTTCCTTTATCTACACGCTTTTTCTTGCCGGCTGCTTTACTTGATGTTGTTGGAATTTGGATCGAAGCATTCTCATAAGGAAGTGATCCAGGCAGAACTAATGTAGCGATAGGATTATCAAGAAAGTATTGAAGTCACGAAAGCAAACTCACCATCTTGAAAACCATTATTATTGGGTATGATTTCTCCTTTCCCACCAGCAACGTTAACCTTCTTTGCCGCCTTCTCCTTAGCTGTGGATGACTTCGTTTTCGCTGGTACATTCCTAGTCCCCGGCTTTCGTCCAGGCTTCTTCTTCTCCGTCGATTGATTCTCGGATGCGACCGCTAATGATATTAAGTCATTAGCGGCCAAATCCACAAAGTCGCCTGTTGAAGCTAGTCTTTGCGAGGTAATAGCAGCCCAAATCTCGTCTTGGCCTATAATCTCTTGTTTGATTATATACAATTTTTAGCATACGTACTTGTAGAAATAACATAGCTCAACTTACTCCGTCGCTGGGTAAGTTCCGAAGAGGAAGCCGTTGCGGAGACCATGCAGATCTTGGAGTACTTCGCTTGTTGTTGGTTATAAGCTCCTGCGGCCTCCATAGAGCGTTTGAGAGGTGAAACCGCTACTCCATGAGCCTCTGAAATCTCTGGAGCTGTGACCACATTCCTTAACCCGTCTAGTCCACGTTATAGTTAATACTGGGCGAAATAAAGCCCAATACCGAACTGACCTTCGATAAGACCAGGCATAGGAGTTCTATATGCAGCTGTAGTGATAGGTGGGTTCGCCTCGTGAAGAAATTTAGAACAAATAAACAAGCCATCTTATTAAGCTCACAATCAATGGTGCCTCCGCCGGAAACGCGACTGACATGCGATAAGTAGGGGAATCTTTACAATCATGCACCATAAC
The DNA here is from genome assembly GCA_036937075.1 of Mycocalia duriaeana. Classification (NCBI taxonomy): domain Eukaryota; kingdom Fungi; phylum Basidiomycota; class Agaricomycetes; order Agaricales; family Nidulariaceae; genus Mycocalia; species Mycocalia duriaeana. The sequence continues at coordinate 8,812 of JASFDC010000042.1, read as the reverse complement.
AGAATCCTCAGGATCCTTAACTCAATGTTTAGACTTAAAATTTTCTGAGATATATATGGTAGAAATGATACTCACATTCCGGGAAACCTCCCAATACTGTAGAGCACTCCCAGCCGTTCCAGTACCACCCGATAATGTATCCCCAGCATCGTGCATGTAGCCAGGCTCCTGAACCAGCTCTATTCTCATCTCATAGCTGGCTAGTAGTTCAAGCATAGATTTAGTATACGCAAAGAAGAAAAAAACTTGATGAGACTAACGGTCTACATCAAAACCAGAAGTCCCCACTCCATCCGCAATAGTGTTATTCGCTATAGAAATCTTTGGACGTTTGTTGGTTTTGGGAATGAACATAGTCGGCGGTTGTTTAACGCGTCGTTTGGGCTGATTCCTGACATTTCGACCGCGGTTTACCGATGCGACAACTGACAATGGTGTGTACACTGGCCAAGTCCCTTCCGATGCCCCGTCGAAAAGTGTCGCAGAACTCACTCCAGAATATCCAGCGTCCGCTGAAATTATTAGGTTAGCCAGCCAACCATGCGACTATATGGGTAACGTAGCGCACCAGTAGCATCGCCGAATACCGAAGGGGCTTCCTGAGGCACCGTAATACGAGCACTAAGCGCGTCATTCCATGAATTAAGTCCACCGTAGGCATGAACCGAAGTCAAAATGGGATTCTCATCGACGAAGCCCCCTCCAAACGCGATGGTAGTTGACATTTCGGCAGGGCGAGGCGCATTCGATAGAACAGGTACCACATACGAGTTGTCCTGCAGTATCTTCCCTTCATCACCAATATCCGTAGAATCCGTCGCCTGTGATTCCATTGTCCTCAATTGAAGCGCTGGGAAGTTCTGGAGCCCTGTGTAGCTTTGGTGTTGCACGACCTCGGAGGCAAAGTCCATCTGTAGTGTAATGATGTTACTGAGTCCAAGCGGACACACCCAGATAGATATTCGCCAAATGTGTGAGAGAAATTGCGTGGAAGGTTTAACGAAATGCGTTGGAAATTCGGAATGAGATGTCCAAGTAAGTCCGCCAACAAATCTGGCTGATGTTACTGACAAGCTAGGCTGCCACAGCTGTCACATGGCGCAGCAACCTCCTGTAAAAGCTGCACTGGAACCTCTCATAGAGCTGGGTCCATGGTGAACTGAGACAAACATGAATTTCACCAATGAAGAGGAAATATAAGAGTTGAAGTCCATGCTATTCAATGTCCGAAAACAGCAACTAATTTTAGAATCTATTTGCTGGCCATCTTCAAGCTACACATAATTTTGCAAGAATTATTGTTGAGCTTAGTGGATGTCAGGGGTCTGGGGACCTGTGCAGGTTTGGAGTAGGGTATGGGCAGGTATGGGTACAATTAAAACAAGCCCTGGAAGACTCAAAATTGCCAGATTACAGATAAGGGTACAGGTCCTAATAAAATACCCAAGGGTTACCTGCAACATTCACTAGTTAACCTGACAAAAGTTTGAGGCAATAACAGGTTGTGGCATGCTACGAGACCATCCCATGCAGAGAATATATGGCAAGCAACCTGATATACTTGTAAAGTACACTGATGAAGCAATTAAATATTTCAGATATGAAAACTTCATCATCTGAGTTGTAAAATGTGGTGATAGTCCACAAGCAATATGTCCCAAAACTACAGATCTGTATCCTCTTCAGAAGCCACACGAGTTAGGAAGGAACCATCTAGAGCACCTGCAAAAGGGGAAAAAAGGGTTAGCCTCCTATGTGAGTCATGTTCTGCAAGTACTCAAGTACTCACGTCCTACATTCCCATTATTATGTTTTCCCCTATAAGCTGCCCTATACGCAGAAATAACAGGAGTCGGAGACATTGATATGCCCAGACTTGAAGTTGTGGATGCTTGAGCATTTGGTGATGAAGACGGCGGGATGGAAGAGTAATGCATGACACGAGATGGTGTTGACACAGGAGAAACGGGGTACCCTGTTGATGATGAGGACAGAGATGCTGAGAATGATGACGATGGGGAGAAGGAGAATGGTTTTTGTGGTTGGGGACTTGACTGGAATGAGATGATTTTAGGAAAAGGAGAATTATGGAAGATTAGAAGGGAGGGTTACGTACGTTTGGGGAAAGGAGCTTGAATGGTCTCTGAGGAGTTGCGGATGGTGTTTGTATCAGCTTAGGTTTGGTAGGTGTTGGGAGAGGAGGAAGCGGCGCAGGAGGATAGCTCAACGCGTAAACTGCCTCTGCAACATTGAAAGCAAACATAGCCAAGAAAGCAATCTCTGCTGAAAGTCAGATACCCATTTCATAAAACGAGAAAAAGCCTTGCGCACCTAACACACAAGCCCACTTAACAACCCACTCACTCGTCCATCTCTCAACATGACTCGAGTTGTTCGCAGCGGCTATGACAACCCAGAGTGCTTTCGGTATCGATGGTAGAGGAAGCAAGTAAGATAATAAAAGAGTTGTTAGGAGTCCCATTCCATTAAGCCGGATTCGCTGGAGAGCTTCTGCTCGATGTGGTTTGAAGTGGTTTGCGATTGTTGCCACTATGTTTGAGAGCAGCGAGGACGGACGAGTTTTCGACATTTACGCGGGGAGATAGTTGAGACTGGAGAGTTCTTGAGGATGGTAGACGTGTTCTGGAAGGAGAAGTCGAGGAAGTTGAAGAGAGCTTCGTGACTCGTCGAAAGAAATTGCACTTGGAAGCCTTGGACCCTCTCGACCACGTGACACGCATGCGCCTCGCGTTCACCCGTCCAAGGTCGTGATCCGCCGCCCGATAACCGATTTCCTCTTTTTCTTGTTCTTCTTCCTCAAGTTGCCTAATTCAAAGGCTGTGTTGGCTCCATATGCAGGACGAAAAAATCGAAGCCAACGTTCTTCTGTGCACTTAGCACTTAATAAGTTAATAAAGCTTCTATCCCAGGTAAGTACAACCCTGTCAAGCCCGGATGGAACAAAACGGTCTTTAGACAACTCTCCATTCTTACCACCAGGTAGATCATCTGGAGGCTTATAGCCACTTCATGGCAGACCACACTGCTCTGAAATTCTCCTTCATCTTATCGCTATGATTTCGCCCTTAATCGTCGCTGCCTCGCTGTCGCTGCTTGCTGCTATTCGCTGGTACAAAAGGTATCTTAAATACATATCAAACCTTCCCCCTGGTCCTCCTAAACACTTTTTCGGAGACAACCGACGAGATATCCCTGTCATTTATCCTTGGAAGACGTTTACGGCGTGGCGAAAGATATATGGCGAGTACATCGGTTAATAATCAATAGCATTGCTAATATTGGAATATAGGAGACGTGATATCGTTTTATCTTGGACATACGCCAGTAATTGGTGGGTATGCCAAGACCTGCGTTTAATCGCATTAATTCTCAATAATCACAGTTATATCAAGTGCCAAAGCAGCCTCAGACCTTCTAGACAAAAAGGGCAATATCTACTCCAGTCGACCACGCAACATCATTTCGTACGTATTCACAAACTTATCCGTCAACAAGACGCTGAAAGGGGTATTCAAAAGGGGAGAAATACACTCTAAAGGCATGAGAGGGATTTGGATGCCGTACGGCCAGCGGTGGAGGAATTGGAGATCAGTAAGGCATGCGCAGTCATGATGTGTGGTCGCAGCTCATTTTTTCAAGCTTGTACATGCTGGAATGGGCATTGATGCTTCTCAGAACTACAAACCCCTACAATCTCTGGAAAGCGCGATCCTCTTAAGTGACTTCCTTACCTCCAAATCCTCTGTGGAATACTCTTTACACCGAAGAAGGTAAGTGAAGCATATCGCCACAATTTACGGAACCGCTATTAATAAATTATTCTAGGTTCGCGTCATCTATAGCATATTGCGTTTCCTACGGGCGTCGCCTTACATCGTTGAATAATGATTTTATTAAAGAAAACCATAAAATTGATCAATGCAAGTTATTCATTGAATGATTACATGCTTTTTTCATCGCATAGCTAACTCATGTCATGCCTTCAGATATTATTAGGTATTTCGTTTTCTCTACCATTTCTTTAAGACGTTGGAGACTTATATGCCTTTTTTTAAAAGTACCCAGTATGTACTTTCCACTGCTCCGGGCTGTCAATGCTATTCGTGCTGATCAATCTTAAAGAGCCCCCGGTAAATTCCTCGTCGAATCCGTAAGTGCAGTAGACATCAAACCATGGCTACTAACGTTCACAGTAAATCAATAGTGGCCTATTCTTTTATACCTTCCGGTAAGCAGTGCAATGAATCTGAAACTATAAACTACTAAAATAATAACTTTAATCCAGAAATCCCTCCAGTGGTTCCGGTGGGAACCAGAACGAAGACATGAGTCTGATAAAGCATTTTACCTCTCTCAGATGAACGAAGTCAAGCTGAACATGGAACGTGGAACTGCTCGCCCTTGCACAGCGACACGTGCGCTCGATAAACAGGCAGAATTTGGACTCAACGATGTTGAATCTGCATTTGCCCTTTCTGCACCCTCTCAAGCTGGGGTAGGGACTGTGAGTAACAACGTATACATGTTCTGTAGTTCAATAACGACCGATTATGATCAGACTTTGTCCACTTTGGAGGTCTTTACGAGTAAGTTCGAGTATACCATGGTAAATTTTCGACTTAACCCCCTTTAGTGGCCATGTTGTTGTACCCCAGCAAGATGCAGAAAGCGCAGGCCGAATTAGATGCTTTAGTGGGCTCCGAGCGTCTTCCAACCTTCGACGATCAGGCTTCGTTGCCCTACGTGAAAGCGCTGATTGATGAAGTTACCAGGTATGTCGCTTACATCCTTCGAGAGCGTAAAGGATACTTTTGACATGACACCTGCCAAAAGGTGGAGACCTATTCTCCCTATTGGTTTATCCCATGCTGTAATAGAAGATGATATCTACAAAGGCATGTTTATTCCGAAAGGCAGCACGGTGATAGCCAATATCCAGTAAGTCGGGGTCCATTTCATCAAGGTGACGGTTATACTCAATCTATTTCATTTAGTGCAATGACCCAAGATCCAGAGGTATATTTCAGAGTCCATTCGGTGACGTTCTTTTACTACAGTAGTTCTTTTAATAACCACTCAAGCATTAGATGTTTCCTGAACCCGATGAATTCCTACCCGAACGCTTTCTGGACTCCAAAGACCCGAAACTTAACAATTACAATCTCAGTTTTGGTTTTGGGCGCCGTATCTGTCCAGGAATCCATATAGCTCATCAATCTATATTCATTTTTGTTGCAAGGTTAGTTGGATATTTTAATATTTAAATTTAGCGTTCTTAGTTGTGTTTCCATCGCAGAGTTTTATGGGCATTCAACATCATCCCACCAAATGATTCTTCCGGAAGTCCCATTCTACCTAATCCCGATGACTTTGCCATGGGTCTAGTCATTAGCCCTAAACCGTTTGAGTACTCTTTGGTCCCAAGGAATGATAATGTTATTTCTATCATTCATGCTGAAGCACAGCGAGCGGAGGAGGAGGCTGTTGCATGGCTCTAATAACAAGACTTGTACGAGGTTCCATTGATTACATATAGTTTGATAACTCTGAGTATCATATTAATGATCACTTCTTCGGTCTATAACAGATATGTTGACAACCTGAGTACTGAAATATATGTTTAACGAAAGTGAATTATATACATTCTTAATCCTACAGAACCTAATATAAATTACATATCTAAAAGAGACCAGATGATCCAACTTTTACAATTTAAGGATGCTGGTCCTTGTGCTGGTGGATTTCTTTAGCAACGTTGATTTCTAGCCCCCTGGACTTCATCTACAGATATTATGGTTGCGTTACCATTTGCGAACTGCTGATAAATTGGCAAAAATACCTGATATTCATCAAATGATTTTGTGATATCATTCTCTCCATTGGCAATCATGCCAACTGTGTAATTTGGCGCTCCCCATGCCATAGTGTTCACACCGGCAAAAGTTTTGCGAGAATTAAGCCTAAGTTGAGAAATAATTAAGCGAGCAAACAAAAAATAAGGAAAATCACCCACGTTGCCAACATACTATTGGCATATACTATTGGAACGAAGCGTTAGTAATTATTCCTATGGTTGTAAGGACGATAGTTACAATGCGCAAGGACTTGGAATATTGAGAGATATATTAGATTGTTGCCTTGAACAACTAACTGAGGCATAGATTGTTTTTATAATGGAATGTTTGTGTGTTGAACGGCTGGAAGCACTTACGAAAACCAACACTAGAATATCTATCACACTATTAAAATGATAGTGAGATTAATTCAGAAGTGGCCAGAGCTTTAACATATAGACACACCTCGTAAGAATACTATTGTTGATAGCATGAATAATAAGTCTGTTCAATATAGAATTCGTCCTGATACATAGTATGAGTTTTAAAATACTGACGGAACTAGTATTAAGATAAATATTATTTGCTTACGTCTGAATCCCAGAACGACTACGATTTAAGTAGAATGATATTGTTGCTGCGATTAAGATATCGATGGCTGCTGCGATACTAAAGGACGCCAGAACTTCGGGCTGTATCATAGATCAGTTTGAGTTTTCGTTAGATAAAAGAGCTAGAAATATCACGTCAATCTGGTTAAATAGTGCGAACTTTCGTAAGTGCCAACTGAAAAGCATCGCGTTAGTTATCTACTGGGGTAAAGAAATGTTTGGTTCCTACGCCCTGATTCCTATCGCTGTTCATCATTGATTACTCCTAAATAGGGTGCACTTTATGATTCAATGGGAAACTTACGGAGACCGACGGCTTGATGCAAATATCGGTCAGCATGTTGTTAATTGTCTGAATAGAAGAAAGGGGAGGGCATACCAAAACGTCCCACTGCAAGACTAATCTAAATTTCTTCACTCGACACTTACAGAATGAGAGGTGTTTTATGTACATACCGCTGCTCCGGTGAGCCATTTATTCTGTTTGCTCACTGAAAGGGTTGATGATCAGTTGACTTAAAGATAGTTATTTAATATTCATTAAAATGACTCACCATAGTAGACTCGCATAGAATAGAATAAATGGACCACGAGTATTGCCACTGTCTTTCAACGAGTCAAGATTAGTGAAGTGTAACAATAAAATCACAGTGGAATATCCTGACTGTGACTGTGATGCCGAACTAATGTGTGATAAGTAGGTTCTTGCATGAAGAAAATTATCTGTATAAAAATCGCACCGCGATGGACCTGATATGTATTACCCACTTAGTTCGATTATAAGTAACTCTATTAAAGATTTCGCACCAAGTCGATTCCGCCAATTGTTCTGGCTGTGAGAAGTTGACGATCAGATAGTAATATATTGCATGAATCCCGAACACTGTTTTAACAGTTTCTAATATCCTATACTTTATTCAGGGGTTCAGCTGAATTAGTAGAAGACTAATCATTACATAATAGCGACAACCTGTGAGAAATATTAGTTTCGAAAGGATACACTTGGCATAGTAAACTCACAGAGCCCTTAATGATCCAATTATCCGAATATACTTGGAAATAATAAAACACTTGGACTACAGTGGCGCCGTAAAGCCTAATGGCAAGTGTTACATGCGAAATACAAAACATGAGGGTCACGACTGCGGCTCATACATCGCTGACAAGATGGTTGCAAGGAGAAGAGCTCCGAGGGTATTTCCAAGCTCGAGCTCAGGCATTTTTTGAGGACGGTGGGCTGAAAGCAAGAGGAAGTGGCGTGGCGCAGAATTTAGCATTGCATTACTTTTTGTAGCACATTATTTTAGACAAGCTCAGTAACTTGTAAAAATATTAACCAATGGAAGAAGCTGCCTACCTCGGATACGGTCAAGTTGTCTCCGAGCCTTCATTAAAAGGTCAACAAAGCTGTTGCGCCACATGCAATAGTTGTAGATTCTCCGGGTATTTTACCACACAGCACCTATTGGACTGATGCAAAGGTAACTTTGACACCGAGTAACTGACAGTGGTGGGGTATTAGGAACGAGTACTCACCATCTCGACTACTTCTTCGAACAGTGTTGTACCAGTCGCCGGATATGTGCGAAAGTCGATATGCCGACTTTGATGCTTTTTCAATATACCAACCAAGATACTTGAATATATATGCATTCATTGGGGAGCAAGCTCCTCTTTTGTCACGGTATGCGTAGGCGATCCAAAATGCTTAGTGGCTGTGTATGCGCATGCCCTAGGAATATTTTGCCGTGTGAATTACCCCTGCGCATGCCCTGGGAATATAATCAGATTAGGCAAACTCCCCATGATTTCGAAGTATGTAGGCTAACCCACATGCGTGCATATTTCAAGTTCATTGTAGCATGTATTTTGACCGTGCATGTATTTATATTGTAAATAAAATTTCTACTACATCGTCAATGTCATTCTCTAAGTCAGGTTCAGCTGGAGCATCAAGTTCAAACTGATAAAACGAAAGTAGACGCGAAGCTTAACCATATTATAGGCCACATGGAAGTAATTAGATGGCATCAAAATTTGACGAACATAATCTAATAGTAATACATCGAAGAATATCCGTCAACATCGACGGATGTGAAAGCTTATGAAGGATGGCATCAAGGTCAGCAAGCCCTGAAGCTGAAGGCATGAAGTACTGACAACCGGCCATTCTCGAGTAGTCTTGTGACTGGCTCCTCTATGAGACGAAATCTCTATCGAGGTTTCATGTCGCTAGAGATTTTGTCTCGACAGCTCGCCTTCATTGATACTGTTGGGATATGCTCTCGACATCATTATTCCGGTATACTGCGGACCGCTCGGTCATCTCGGTCTGCGCATTACCAA
>JASFDC010000041.1:0-29710 GCA_036937075.1 Mycocalia duriaeana | reverse complement strand
CGAAAGAAAATAGGCCAAGAGATGTAGTGGTAGAGGAGAAATAATAAATTTAAGACTAATAAACGTCTAACTACAGCACTAACTACAGCGTGACAGCAGTTACTAGCAATGTGCTGGCAGCCGAACACGTCTTGATGGGATTGATCCCGTCCGAGATCGTTCCCGTACGGTTACGCTCCGTAACCATCACCTTTTGGCAGGCGACGGGATCGATCCCGAAGTTGCCGAACGGGCCCTTAGTTACTATGATTCTGCCTGTTATGCATAATAGATACTATGTATTACTAATTAGGCATATTAGTTAAGTCACATTTGAACTTCAAGTTGTTACGGTGTTATGCATAATAGGTCATCGTCAATATGTTATGCATAGTCACATCAGTTAAGTAATTCGAACCTTGAAGTTACGGTCACTATTAATGTGTTTTGCATAACTTTAGGCAGTACGTGTTATGCATAGTATTAGTTAAGAAAGTTGAAGTTACTATGTACATACGTGTTTTGCATAATAGATTGATAATAGATCATCCTCATAATAGAGTTGAATATTATGCATAATGCTATACCGGCGTGACTGTTCCCATTTGCTAAGTAGTAGCATTTATCCATTACTCGCCACATACCAAAGTATTAGGTTATCTACCTAAGGTATTTTTTATGCATAATATGTTAAGTGAAAACCCGAACTTATATCCCGACGAGGGATGAGCAACGGGCGCGCTCACTGTGCAGCGCAATGAGCAGGATCCTGCACACAAAGCCACGGTGGGAATGCCCGGCAGGAAAGCCAAGCCCTGGAGGTGACAGCTAAGCGACGTTTTGCATAACATTATGCATAATAGCGTCGCTTACCGTGCACTGTAGCTACAGTACTTTATGAAAAATAGAACTTACTGTACTACAGTACTTTTATGCATAATTTCTGCAGCTACGCCTGCATTTCTTTCAACAAGGGGGAGGGTTCCCTGGGGGTCAGTTTGGACATCGGCATGGGCCACCTGGGGCGTTTGAGTTCCATTTTAGCAATTAGTGAAGGGGAGGGGAGGGGTATAATAGTAATTGAGATGTTTGTAATATATGGGTTTGTTATATTATACCATAATGATTTTTTTTGATTTGGGTTTGTGGATGCGGTTTTCTTGCTGTTCGTTTACAAGGTGTGTCGGAAAACTCCGGATATAATGGACCCTTGCTTCTTGATGTGGGTGGCTGTGGATAAGCTTTTCGTGCCGTTCGTTTACAAGGCGTGTCGGAAGAACTCCTGCAGCCGTCATATGACGGACTGCTGTTATAACGTCCACGTCGATCGCGTGCCGGCAGTATGAATGTCCAAGCGTCTAAAGGAGAGGAGATAGTGGTGGTGGAAGAGAGTTTTGCTAGTAGGGGTATGAGGAGACGCCAACTTCAAATCGAAGCGATGGAAGCAAAATGGGAATTATATAAGTAAAGGGGATGACCAGATGCGGCTAGATCTGACGTGCTCGCTAGAGTTGCTGCCTAGCTGCGATGCCTATATCGGGTCGCAGTGGAGTACTGCCAGAAACGGAAATACTTACCGATCGGCACCTTCTAATAGGACACAGCTCGCCCTATCGTCACCGAGAACAGGCGATACAGTCATATTTTTGCAAACAAAACTGGGCATGAGAGGAAAGAATGTTTTGCAAAATCTCTTCTAACCACAAGAGAACGTTTGCTTGCAAGAAACAACACAGCCAATATGCAAATACCGCAGTTAGTTGTTTGCAGACACAGCCCTCAGGTGTTTGCAAAACACGCGTGCTTATCGAGCATGTACTCCAGTGGCTATTATAGCTTTTTTTGAACCTTGGCGCACCAGTTTCTGATGCGCCTTTTGTTGATGCGCCCTGTTACAAATATTTTTATAAATATTTAAAGTACTAAATATATTTGAAATATAAAAGAAAGGGCTGAGGGAAGCCGTTGTCAAGCCTTGCCAAATACACGATGTTCAACGTCTAGCACGATGCTCAACGCTATACACGTAACACGATGCTCAGCGCTGCCCTCCCCAAGTGTCATCCAAGCGTCACCTGCCATTAATGACATAAGCCCCGTCAAAGGTGCCAACAACTCCAATCTGAATTGCGGGAATAGGGCACAGAAGGCTGCGTTGGATGCTACTGTGATGGCTGGGGATGAGCTGCAGTTCGATTGTAGAAGCGGGGATTTGAAATTTTGAATTTCATGAGTTTTTTCTGATGTTATATCGGTACTTATGTTTTTATCTACATTAGCGGCACATAATACAGGCCCTTTGATAACGTATATGACTTCGTGCGGCTCAACAACCTTCGACAAGTTCGACAGCTCTCAAGCTAAATGGTTCAGGATCAACCAAATTGAGCATCCAGCCCTCGATGGAGCATGGGATAAAGCAGTTCTTAGTTCGTCCTCCCCCCCCCTCCTTTCCTCCATTTCCCAATTCCCATCCTATTCCGAAACCAACCTGCCCAGTGAACAGTTCCTATGCAAACGTCTCGGTCCCCTCCAAGTTCCAACCTTGCCCCAGGGAACTACATGATTCGCCACGAAATCTTCGCTCTCCATCTCGCCACCACCCTCAGCAGCACCGAGATTTACACCTCTTGCTCGCAGGTCACTGTTGGATGGAACGAGGGTGGGAAGCTGTTGGATAGTGAGCTTGTTATTTTCCCTGGTGGTTATAGTGATACTGATCCTGTATTTTCAATCCTGATGTAGGCTTTTGGCTTGCTTTCTATAGATTATTGACTGAAATCTTATTACTATTTTTGTAGGCATTCGATGTTATTATGTTACTGCGGTCTATCAATTCCACAGCCCCGCAATCGCATCCTTTATCTCCATCTTCTCCTCCTCTGCCCCCTCGGGTTCCTCCTCTACGGCCACCTCCATCTCTCCTAATACCACCACCTCTTCCTCCTCAAACGGCACCCCATCCAAATGCAAACTCAAGAAGAAACTCCTCCTCCTCCGCAGCATCAGTGGCCGCATTGACAGGAGCAAGTGTATACCCGAGGCATATCAGTCAAGTCATGCGTAGGATTGTGTTGGGTATCACAGGCGGGCATTTAATTGATTCACTGCACAACGTACGACCTGGGACAAACGGTGTTGATCACTTGACTGACTGATGAGGAAACACTTTTAAGTATGTATGTATGGTTATCTCTGCAAGGGCTTTGTAATAGTATATCGTTATTGCATTTGGGTTGGATTGGATGTTATAGAGAGTTTCGGGATATTCGATACCCTAAGTTTATAGATTTACGCACCAACAAAGCTTGTACTATAATATCTTAATATAAACTGTTTTAATATAACCGTAACTGTACAGCTGACAGCTCGGATGAGCACTTGCATGTATATAAGGTATCATAACAATAGAGTAATGACGAATAGATATAACCAAACGATGAGTCGGCAGTCGTTTAAAGAAAGAAAAAGCCAAACGAACAGGGGCACCACCACACAGTTCCAACTGCACCATCGAGATTGAGAAGGAGGAAACTTGAAGGCGAAGAGAAGAGGCACAATTTACAAATGTAACAAGAAAAAGGTGTACAATGTATCGTGTTTTGCATCAGGAGGAAAGGGGAAGTGATGAAATGTAAAGTATACGTAACAGGAAAAGAACTAAGGAGGAAAGGGAAGGGATATATGGCAGTTTGAAAGTGATATAACAACCTAAAGGCTAAAATAATAGCAACCCCGCAAGGAGACTACTTGCGCCTGTCATATCTGTCGATAAAAAAGAAAAGGAGCAGAATATGAATGCTTACTTGGCTGACTTCTTTGATGCCATCCTTTTTGAAGAAACCTCTTCGGCACCATGCATCTTCCGCGGAACTGGAGCTCGACGTGCGCGAGTGCCTGCTAGAGTCAAGTTAGCGCTGGCTGATGGGACCAATGGTGCAGAAGTGGGGATGTTGAAACCCATCTCCTCTGTTGCACTCGTGAGTGTATCAGTGGCATCGCTAACTTGTGGTGACAGGTTTTTGTCCTGTGTCACGGCAGTGGTGTCAGCGAGAGGAGAAGCTGTTGCCGAATTGAATTGCAACGCAGAAGGTGCGAACAAAGGATATTCCGGCACTGGTGGATCGGGTGGGCCTGAGTTGAAACTGAACGGCTCGGAGCCGCCACCACTGGTATCAGCGATATTGAAATTGTGCCATCCTTCTGCTTCGAAGATCCCTGAGTTATTGCAAGATGATGCCCCGAGCTCCTCCATCATCATCTGGATGACTTCAGGGGAAGACCAATCCATGGAATTATATGCTAATTGGTCGATTTCCATATCCCACTGAGCAACATTCATGTCCATGTTAACATCCGATTGATTCAAGCCTGCAGGTGCAGCTATTGGGTTATCGACGGTATGTAGATTGATAGTAGATGGGGCTAGTGCAGCTTTTGGGTTATCGACGGTATGTAGATTGATAATAGATGGGGCTGGTGCAAAGAATAAAGAATAATTCAAAATAAACGATACATTTGAATTTGCTGTACTCACTAATTGGGTAGTTAGAAGAGTCTTGGATGCGCAAATGGTTGAGTTTAGATCCTAAATCAAGATCAAAATCTTCGTTTTCTTCCTGAGACCGTGCCATGGAGCGCTGACTTCTAACATGTGAAGCTATTAAAGTATCAATAAATAACACGTAACTAACACGCAAAGACAGCCTTGAATACTTACGGAATGCCCTCTGTGCAAACTCCCCGAAGGGAATTTTAACTGCCTCATCAAAGTTCGAATGAGCGGAAATGAAATCTAAGCCATCCGGTGTCTTTTGCCCAAATTGGAAGCTAGATGATTAGCAATAAACTCATTAGCGCTAGAATTCAACTTTTCAATTTTCAAATGAAAAACACTACTTACACCTTCATATAAATTTCTCCTTTATCTTGAGGGTTTGGACCCGCCAAAAGCATCATGCCCGTCCATCCAGCATTGATATGAATCGCGTTGCCAACAGTTTTAGCGAAAGTGCCAAGTTGCTTCAATGCCCTTCATTGTAAGAGACTTCAATGAGTGTACGCATTTGCTCAGAAATGTACCATAACTTACTTGAGGTACTCAACCGGGCTACGACTTATCTCCTTGCCTTCATCCATCTCACCACCATCGTCATCTCCCAGCTCAGTAGTAGAAAGTCGTTGAACCTCTGCCATTACCATGGCATTAACTTCGTCGCTCTCCTGCTGATATAAGCTGCGTACAACCTCCGAGCGAGTTTTCATCAGCTGAGCTTTTGTTTTATCACCTCTTTCAGTCTGCTTAGCTTTCACCATATCACTAATCTTCTTGGAGTACATCTTTTGATAAACCTCGATTGGCTGCCGATTGCGAATAACTGGTGCACCGGCTCGTTTGCCCCCCGAAAATCCAAAGATATCAAGAGCTGCCTTAACTGAGCCCCTTCCACCGCCTTCGCTGTTCCAGTATAGCCAGTTTCTAAGTTGCTGAATTAACAAGTTAGTGATTTGCGAATATAGACGACCATAAATCATACCTTTTTACGCATGGCTATCTTAACCTGCAAAGAAGGTCCATTATTCCCAGAGCTCTCAGACTCTGGAAATTCTTTAAACCATTCAGCATAGAAACTGTAGAAAAATCGGTCAACCTTGAACTTTCGACGCGACTCAAGGAAATGCGGCAGATAGGCAAGCAACCATTCCCTCTGGCGGTCATCTGTCCATCTTTGGCCACCCATAAAAGATAAAGATGCAAGAAAATAATATGTTCGATGAAGTATTGCTGAGGGTTGGAGCTATGGGGGGGGGTTGCTAATTGCGCTAGAAAATCTGATTCTTTTAAGGCTTTTCAAACTTGAGTTTGATGAAATCATCGGATGAATCATGATGTACTGTATGAAAAAAAAAAGTTAACAGAGTTTGAAAAAATCTTAATCATTCTCTGCGCAACTATTTCTGCCGGCGTTGCAGTCTGCTCCACAGCACGCTATCTTTCCAATGATGAAAAATATAATGTAACAGTTCCGGTACCTTTTCACATGATTGTGATATTGAAAATATGCATCTACTGATGCTTGCAAATATCAAAATAATAAAGATTCTCATTGAGTGCTTGCAAACATCAACATATCGAGTACTTGCAAAATTTTGTTACAGAGTGCTTGCAATTTTCCAACAGCGCTCAGTCTATTCTTTGTTAACGCATTTTAACAAGTTTTGCAAACAACCTGAATCATAGAGCACTATATAACCATCCATGCACTTAGCTTAAGTTCTCTGCCTAAGCTTCCTTCGATAGCTCGATGTTAACGCCTCCGCTCTCAACACACCATCAGTTTCCCTATCTCATGTGACATTGAACAGGTTCGGATGTAAATTTGTTCCTCCCTAGACTGTTGTTGCATTGTAATTCATCTGACCATAATTTTTTTTTCACTAGACCGTTGTATTCCATTTGCCCCTCAGGTACTATATCCACCGAGGTAAGTTTTTCAAAACTAATCTTGATTTATAAGTGTTTATTTACATTTTAGTGCATCATTTAGGGGGAAACCTAGAGGTCGCTAGCAACAAATGCATATCTCCATTTGCTCCTCAGTTACTATATCCACCGAGTTAAGTTATTAAAACTAATCTTGATTTATAAGTGTTTATTAACATTTTCAGCATGTTTTAGTGCATCATTGGCGCATCATGTAGGGGGAAACTTAGAGGTCACTAGCAACAAATGCATATGTGTTTCAGGAATAAATGATTAACGACTGAGAGGCAAGTTTCTCAGATTTCCCTTTAGGTAACACTGGCTAGCAAAATTTGTTTCAGCTATCATTTTGTTTTATTCTCCATCAACTGGGCCCTTCGGTTACAATTTTTTTTCATACATCATTAGTGCCTACTGGATTCTAATCATTCTATCAGCTTCAACGGGTTTGTAAACGTAAACGGAGAGGTGAAGATTGAAAATCAGATATTCTACAAAGACCAGTGACGGAGATCGAACACGATAGTAGTAGGTCTGGACACCATACCGTCGACGGTCACAGCTGTCAGATTTACGGCTGTCAACTGTCAAGCTCAGAGGGCTCGACGGTACGGCCGTGTATTGTCCCGTCGACTGAAAGATGACAGCGCCGAGAGCCCGATTACTAACAGAAAGTTCTGAAATGCCTCAGAGTGTTTTATTTGATCAGATAAGACACAGTTATTGTTAGATTATCACTAAAATTAACCTATTTATGGTAGCCGTCAAAGAACCGTCGAAAGACAGCCGTCAAATCCTCCTCAAAAATCTCTGATGGTATGGCAACGGGTGCTGTCTAACGGTCACCGTGCTACCGTCAAGACGGTGATGGTGGCCAGCCCTAGATATTAGTTAGTATTTTCATGTCGCATGTGACATTGCCATCTTTAC
Organism: Mycocalia duriaeana; assembly: GCA_036937075.1. NCBI lineage: Eukaryota > Fungi > Basidiomycota > Agaricomycetes > Agaricales > Nidulariaceae > Mycocalia > Mycocalia duriaeana. Next base: position 22,317 of record JASFDC010000041.1, on the reverse strand, counting down.
CTACCTCACATTGTAGCTTACGATGAGACATAGCTGGAGAACGTGACGCGAGTGATGCTAACGAGTCCTTCGACTCAGCTGAAACTGCTGAAATAATAAATTTGTAAGATATTTGACAGCATTAAAATATCGGGATAGACCACAATTGACACACCGCCGCATTTGGGACATTGGAAAGTGCGACACACTAAGGTTTTCAATGACACAGTGCCGCCAAGTGGTCTACAGTGTGTTGCTGATGGTCATACATTGCATGTCGAGGATCTAAATCATTTGAATGGACACTGTGTTGCAGTCATCCAATGTGTCGTGATAGTACGATGATTGCTGAAACTGTTCCATCATGTAATCCTTAATATTCTTGAGACCGCCGCAAGTTCTAAGTCAGGTAATACTACTTATCACAATTATATATCAATAACAATTTATGAGCAAGTAGTACTTTGTGCAATGATTCACGAATTAAGTACAGCTCGGAGCATAATTAGTATCTACTTTTATAAGCCCAGAGAATGAGAAGTCTTGAATCGCTTCCAATGCTTGTATACTGGCTGGATCCTATCTGCACCTCACTCTTTGTGCAACAGCAACACAGTGTACAGGCTAATCTTCAGTGTGTCAAACTCTCGCAGATGTGTAACACATTGGGAGAGGGTGTCTATGATAAGATTGTCGCTTGACGCTGCGTCAAAGGTTAAGATCATGTGTCATCCTTCTCCTTTAGTGTGTGGGTAGCATCTGGTACATCCTACGGTCCTCATAAAACATCTACCTGTTCCCTATAAGAAATGCAAGGTCTGTCAACTTACCAGACCAGAACTTTAACTTAATCTCATTTAATCGTCCTAACAGGCTGTCATGGCGTTACTCTGGCACATGCAACATTGGAACAAGAGAGTAGAAATGCTACGGAAAGAGTTGGCTGGAGTGGCTGGAATAGTATCGACAATTGTGTTCATGTATTTCAGTAGGAATTGGTTATTTACACTGCATAATTGTATTCAAAGATATAATTGATGCAGTAGTAGGCATCAGGGAGTACACTGAGCGAAATACCCTTGCACGTTTGAATGACGTGCAAGTTGCTTTGCCACTTCTCGTGTGCACGTCGGACTAGTGCCATACTATAATAAAGAACTCCCCCAATAGGAACAAAGAAGATGTGTGGGAGCAATATGAGCAATACTGTCCTTAAACATAAACCTGCAGTGTTTCTATTACAACTAATAGCTGTGAGTAGTCTCATCTGTTAAGGTACGATATTAAAATGCCGTTGAAAACACAACCAAAACTCAAGTTCAAAATGAAGCCGGGCATACCAGCATGTTCTCTAGGTTGCTTTCCCTCGGCAAATTGGACGATACATCAAGTGACTCGGAATCTAGTGGTTGGAATGATTCAAAAGATACAAAAAGAATGAATATTTATATAAGACTCACAGAAGATTCCGTCAGATAATAGATTTGCACTTCATCTTGTCGTCTCTCCCGCTGACAAGTGTTCATTCAGTGAATTAAAATAACCTATTACTTTCTCAATTGACATTATGTTCTCGTTTGCCATGAAACAAGTGCTCCTCTACGATACCCTATCCAGCTCACTGGATATGTGCAAAAGTATTCCCGAATGCACACAGTCTCGATGGAGACGTTTACGATGATCAGTTCGACGACAACACATGAATGAAAAAAAGATCTTTTACCACTCAATACATTGTGCACGTATGGTCACAAATACTATGTATCTCTAATGTTTATTTGCTAGTAAAGCTCGATTTCAAAAATTTGAGCTTTAATCAAAACTTAAAACAAATGGCGAAGCTGAATATATTGTAGAAACATCAGAATCTACTAACAGATGGCTATATTTTCATATTTAGATGTGGGAATGTGCATTTTGTATCTAATAATTATTATTCATGGGCCTACGCTGCCAACTTGCCTACATAGAACAGACATGAACTTCGACTTCCAGAGTGCTTCGAAACTCGGAATCGAAAGTTCCCATTATTATGTGAAATTTGAATTCATGCACTCATTTGGAAAAGTAACTTGCTGATTTTGTATGCATTTATCGACCGTGACTTGTGGAAGAGGGAACCCAGGCACTCATATTGGGATGAATTGTTAAGTATTGGTTTAACCTGACGGAATTTACAGAAATGTTAGAGCTTTATCAATTATGAGTTACTATCCTACGAGTATCTACTCCGAAGGATTCAAATTCTAACTAATCAAGTAATGTTGTATAAGCATACTAAGTGCATAAAGTAAGCACTTGGCACTAGGCGTCTGTTGTTTGCAAAATTCAATGCGCGCTGATTACAAGTACCTCTCACTGTGTTTGCAAATGCCCAATGTTTGAGAGGTATATAAGTGCTTTCAATTTTTACCTTTGTTCAATGGCAACTTCTCACATTCTCTCGGATTTCGAAGACCCAACTTACTTCTTACAACCTCTACGTCTCTCGCTGGCAGATGTGGTACAGATTGCTATAGCTTGTGTACGGCATTCTTCATTCCGACCACCGCGAGATAAGAAACAGGGAAGTTCCGCACCTTTCCTGTGATAGCAAACTGAATGTAACCCATTGTTTGTTCATTTAGATTAAAACATCGTCATACTTGGCAGATTTTGGTCCAGTCCGAAAGGTCAATCCTGCCGACCGTTCAACCCGACTCCACGTTCGCCGCATGAATGAAGCTCAATGTAAACTCAAATATGTAACAAGCAACCCCGCCGCCATATCAAATAATGAAACACAACGTTCAAATCATTGTCCCTTACAACCCGGCGGTATTATCAAAGGTGAATATGTCCCTCATATCAAATCATGTCACCGCACTCTCACCGCACTACGTTCGAAGAAGAGACTCAGGATACCACTCTAATGTCACCCCACTCTCACCGTCAACGCACTGCGTTCAAAGAAGAGACTCACAATACCATTCCACTCAATTCCAAACGTGAACGAAAGCGACGTCAAAATTTTGACAGAACATATTGCTTTATCCCCGTGCCAAAGACTAAGTAAGTTTCAAGTAAGTTTTAATAAACTTCTATCCCTTGAATTCCATCCCTATTTTTGATCGCATCCCTAGGCAACATCTCCGATTCCCCCTCCCTAGATGATATGCACCCAATCACTCAATGCCCGCTCTCTCCGTCTCTCGACAACGTCCCTCGACAATATGCACCCACTCACCCGACTCCCCCTCCCACACCAGGAAGTATCACCGACTCCCCCTCCCCTCCTTCGACGATATGCACCCAATCACTCAATGCCACCCTCAGGCTGCGAGAGCGACAGAGTACGTTTTGTAATGAGATATGCTTTGTAATTTAGGCAATTTGTGTATGTGACGGTTAAATGCCTATCTCTACAGCTACGGCGATGGTGCGCAGCGCTACGACCGTGATGCAGCTTTTTGTATATACATTGCCCTTACGCTTTCTGATTCTAACAGGGAATAGTTATAGTGTTACCCTCCAAACTGAATCACTTAGGTTAGGGTTAGAGCAAGATATTATCATTGTTACACTAATTATGGACAAATGCATCGACAGCTCCCAAAAATGTACTCGTTCTTATGCGGTACAATAGAAGTGGTAGTAACATGTAGTATGCTGTATAAAAACAAAATGGAGCTTACCTGTGATGCACCAGACATGCGAGATCTTCTTTTGAAAGGCAGCGACGCTGAGATCGCTGGGTTAAGCAATATCCTTTAGAATATGATAGCAAAAACACAAGAATCAACTTAGAGTAACTCGCCATAATTGTTAAAGCGTATAAAGTGTAGCAGAAGGCTCTACCAAAAGGTGACTGGTCTTGCGGTATAGAGGCGTACGGCAAAGTCTTTGAAGTGAGTGAGAAGGAGTGGGCGGTCGGAATATTTGTTGCTTTTGCAAGTCCAAGCTCCCCATGCGACGTTGGTGTGCTGACCTTTGCGGCTGGAATCGTAGATGCCATAACCGTAGAAGGCTGGCAGGATCGCTAATGGGCAAGAGCTGGCAGATGCAGCGCCTGCTCTCACCGCGCAAACAAAGTTGATACGATGACCTTTTGCGGCTGGGATTTTGTGTAAAATCCCATTCACCGCAGAAGTTCGGCGTAGTCTCTGCTGTGTGAGTGTGCAGGGGCGTGGGTGTGAAAGTCAAGCCAGCAGATGCAGCGCCTGCTCTCACCACGCAGACAAAGTTGATACAATAACCTTTTGCGGCTGGGATTTTGTGTAAAATCTCATGCACCGCAGAAGGTCGGCGTGGTCTGCTGCGTGAGTGCGCAGGGGCGCAGGGGTGGACGTTGACGAGGTGGTAAGGAAGAAGTTGGGATGAACAACAAGGGCGTCTGTGACAGCGAATTGTTTTGCATTGTTGACAGTAGCCACAACCAAATGTGGCTAAACATCATGAGAGTCTAATCTTATCGCACACCAGGAGTGGCTGGGCTCTTGTTACCTACTGATGCCTCATGTGAGAGCCGCACACTAGGCAACAACACCCGCTCTTCCCATCTTTCGACGATTGGGAATACTCCCCCACCCTGCTATCCCCCCACCAGGCAACATTACCAACTTGCCCTCCTCTCTCTCGACAATATGCACCCACTCAATGCCCGCTCTCCCTGTTTCTCGACGACGGGGGAATACTCCCCCACCCCGCTCGCTTTATCCCTTCCCCGGTACCTCAACACGCCTCACACCAGGCAATATCCCGACTTCCTCTCCCCTCCCTCGACGATATGCACCCACTCACTCAATGCCCGCTCTCCCCGACTCTCAACGACGTTGAATACTCCCCATACTTCCCCCACCCCGCTATCCCCCTTGCTTTCTCCCTTTCCCTGCACCTCAACACGCGCCTCAACAATTGGAGTATATATATATACATTATATAAGCATTTATTAATTCAACATTTACGCACCCCGCGAGAGCGACAGAGTATGTTTTGTAATGAAATATACTTTATATTTTAGGTGTTTTGTGTATGTGATCGTTAAATGGATATCGGTACGGTGCGCAGCGCTACCACCGTGATACAGCTTTTTGTATATACATGGCTGTAAACTGTATCATAAAGTAAAATGAAGTGTGCTCGCTCCTTAACTGATTAAAGTTAGTCAGGACCACTATTCATGTTCAGAATGGGAGAGAAGGACTTGAGGATGATGTCTTCGTATGGAAAGACATGAAATTCTGGAGGGCCTGATGAGGCGGCTAGGGGAGGACGCTGTCGAAGACCACGACGGATCAATTTATAAGCACTGTGAAGAAGTCACCTCGCAAGTGTTATCTAATCTAATCTATGATGCCATTGCAAAAATTGTATCGCTAAAACTACTATGAATCAATCCGGGGAAGAATATAATATATAGTAATGGGTGAAATAATGGTAGAATTTGTAAATGCGCTCTGAAAATGCCCTATAAGTTTTATCTAATCTAATCTCTCTGGTTGCCTCGTGACTACTAAAGGATCTGTCAACCCACCCAATTGTCACGCATGCCCTTCTTTCACACCCATGACCCCCTCGGTCACTGCTTCATTTCCCCGTTCGAGCTCATCTGCCATATCTCCCTGACAATCCCTATCCGCACTATATCGAAGAACAGTTTAATTCGAAACCCACCCTCCACGCCCTCTCCGCCTCCGGGAGCTGTGACACCCTCCAATACCTCGAGGCTAATGAACTCGTCGTTATCGTTGAGCCCATCCCGGCCTCAAGGCGTGTTTTCCGAAAATCGGAAGACTGATGGCGGAGTCGTAGGATGGTTATTAGTGGGGGTGGCGAAAATCGAGGACGGTTTGGGGATGATGGAGATTATGCCTAGTTCGCTTATTACTGTAAGTGCAGTCCTTTTCATTTTAATCCAACTAATCTTTTTTTTTATGGTTACAGGTGTTGTACATCTCCTCCACACCTCTCCTTCCCCCCTCACCTCCACACGCGCCTCATATTAGGGAGCATCACTACCGATATGCTAAAGGGGGAGCGGGGGAGCGCGGCACCCAGAAAGTCCGAAGACAGCACCCTCGCCTCTCATGATACGTCCGCACTCCCCACGACGCATATGCGCCCGCTTCGCAGCCCCTCGTCACCCAGCGCAGATGCAGCAGCGCCTTGTGAGGCCGTTGCATTGGAGATTCTTTGCTGGAACGGGAGGGCCGAGACTGTTCAGCCCTCCTTCGTCCATTTCTGATTCGAACCACCCCCGCGTCTACATCTTTAGCGGAACGGGAGAGGGGTAGGGACATCGACATCGACATTTAAGTGGTATGGGTGACGGTACGTGTTATTTGGTGAGAGAATACTCCGCCACCCCCAATCCCCTTCGCTTTCTCCCTCCCCTGCACCTCAACTCGCGCCTCACACGTGGCAACATTACCGACTCCCCCTCCCATCCCTTGATGATATGCACCCACTCCCCCAATACCCGCACTCCCCCTCTCTTGGCAACGGCGGAATACTCCCCCACCCCGCAATCCACCCCGCTTTCTCCCTTCCCCCACACCTCCACACGCGCCTCACACCAGGCAACATCACCAACTCCCCCTCCCCTCCCTCAATGATATGCACCCGCTCACTCAACACCCGCTCTCTCAGTTTCTCGACGACGGGGAAATACTCCCCCACCTGCTATCCCCCTCGCTTTCTCCCTTCCCCCGCACCTCAATACGTGCCTGATTTGGACCCATTCATTCAACGCCCGCTCTCCCCATCTCTTGACGGCGGGGAATACTCCCCCACCCCACTTTCCCTCTTGCTTTCTCCCTTCCCCAGCACCTCAACGCATGCCTCAACAATTGGAGTATATACATTATATATGAATTATTAATTCAGCCATTTACGCACCCTGCGAGAGCGACCGACAGTGCGCAGCGCTACCACCGTAATACAACTTTTTGTATATACATGACTGTAAACTGTATCATATAGTATAATGAAGAGTCTTCGCTCCTTAATTGATTAAAGTTTCTACAAATCAGTGCAATTGCCGTTTGCAAACATTACAAAGATTTTTTGGTGCTTGCAAGTATTCAATGGATGATATTGCAAGTGCTAGCTCAACCTCAGGTTTGCAAATATCTAGACGCTGCTGTTTGCAAATATCTAGAAGCTGCTGTTTGCAAGTATCAAGAATGACGACTTCTCATTTTTTTTCGTAACATCATTGTTCACACGCACGACTAATTCTCTCTGTACTTTTTCTATTCAACGCTAGTACACTACTTGCATTCTTAAATTCAGTTCACAATTACTATTCTTATCAGCAAAAATGGGAAGGAAGAAAGCTAGCTCCCAAATGTTTCCGGTTCTAAAGTCTGGATCCGAAACATCCTCTCAGCTATCACGTCCCAAAAATCTGGTCCCGTCTATTACCTATCGAATGCAGGATTCAGGAACTTTCAAGAGCTCTACTGCTTTCTCTGCTATTTCTGTTCATTCACCTCGGAGTTCTACTGTGGAAGACAATGGATCTTCCCAACTTGATGCTCATGTAGATACGGACATTTCGCTGGCTTGTATCGACATGCCTCCCATGCAAATAGATGACCCATCTATTGACCCAGCATATACCCAGCACGTATCAGAGACTTCAACAACAGTCAAAAAAAAAAGAGTCTATGTGAGTGATTAATAGTCTTCCTTGGTCCGTAGTTCAAATTCTCAATTTTACTTCTGGTAGGTTAAGCCTCGTAATGTCTGGCTCAATGATCGTGATCGCTTTGTTGCTGAAGACCTGAGATGGGAGGGGCTGGGTGACTATAATCCTGGGCAGTGCAACTTCTGCAATGGCAAACAGGCAAATTATCGATGCATTGATTGCGAAGGGGGCTCAATTTTTTGTGCTGAATGTATTAAATCTCTTCATCTTCGAAATGGACTCCATAATATCGAGGTATGATTGTACGCTCAATTACTTATTATCAAAACTAACGATGATATATTTTGCAGAAATGGACGGGATTATATTTTGAGAGAACCTCCCTCAAGTCACTCGGCTTTCGCATTCAACTAGGACACCCACCTGGGCAGCACTGCATTTCACCGTCACCTGCATTCAATGATGATTTTGCTGTCATTGATACAAATGGTATTCACGAAATTGGGCTTGATTTCTGTAACTGTACAACAGCAAAGGAGCACTACGTCCAACTTCTGAGATACCACTGGTTTCCAGCTACAGTACAAAACCCCAAATCGGCTGCAACATATCGTGCATTAAAACACTTCCAAATTTTGACCTTTGAATCAAAATGTTCAGCATTTGAATTTTACAACACACTCTCGCGACTCTCCGATAATACCAGGACAACTAAAGTCAAGGTAAGTATTCACAAATTTATTTTTGCGGTATATTTCTGGCAATTGATTTTGAGTATTATATTATGCAGGACAGATATCGCGCATTCATGGATATGATTCAGGAGTATCAACACTCCAAAATGTTGAAACGGTCGGGACGAGGCCATGACCCTTTAGGAGCTTCCTCAACCAAGCCAGGAGAACTCGCTGTACTTTGCCCCGCATGCCCGCAACCACAAATTAACCTTATAGATGGATGGGAAAAGGCTCCACCCGCAGAAAGGCAAATTTATTTTATATACATCTTCAAATCTATACTGCCCTTACGATTCCAATGCAATAGGTTTCTCTATTGTCTATTTCTTGCAATTGATGCAAACTTCCGCTTGAAAAGGAAGAATGTTTCAAGCGACAAATTAGATCCTGGTTTGGGATCTGGATGGGCCTACTTTGTAAACGACGACATATACAAAACTTACTTGAAGACATATGATAAGCAAATTGTGCAGCCGGTGAGGGCTTTCTTTGTTCATGTAATTGTAGCACTGATAACATATCAATAGCAAAGCACCTGCTCTAATCATAATGCTGTTAATGCAGAACGTTCAATGAAGGGGCTTTCAGCAACCGGGGTAGGAACAGTCGACTGCGCACGCCATGATTGCAAACGTCCTGTTTCTGTTGGGGACCTCCAGAAAGGCGAACGGTGCGTAGCTTATGTTGTGCGTCTTTAATATAACTGTTTATAATGGACTTTCAGATACGTGAATATGGACTTCCTTTTTTTCTCAAGTATAGCAAATACAGAGCTGGTAGAAACCGTAGTTTCTTACGACATTGCTTGCCAATGGAGTAAAAACTTATGGAATAGAATGGATCAGTACCCAACGTGGATGCAGATTGATCATCAAGATGGCAAGAACTTCCGATTTTTAATTCCGAAGTTTCATCTTCCAGCCCATATTATGGCTTGTCAAACGCCATACTCGTTTAACTTCAATCCATTCGTAGGACGCACCGACGGCGAAGCCCCAGAACGAGGGTGGTCTCACATAAATCCTGTTGCTCTTAGCACTCGAGAGATGGGCCCAGGATCTCGACGTGATACATTGGATAATCACTTTGGTGATTGGAATTGGAAAAAATCAACCTTGATGGGTATGTGGTTACAATTTCAATTAATGCACATAAATTAATTGTTAATGATTTAACATAGGCGTTTCACTTTTAAAGAAGTTGAAATCAGCCGTTATTGAGAGAGAAAATAGTCGCTTCCTATTTAATCAATTCACCATTGGGCTCCCTCTGCAGGTGGTGTCACTATGGCAAGTAGAACTTCATGAATGGGAGCGAGATCACTCAAAACCAAATCCATTTGAAAGCCGCTTCAAGAGTAAGCCAATTATAATCATTGACATTGAACTTTTGATGACACCTACGTCCTTTTACAGCTTTGACACAGGCATCTGTTCGCCGTGCTCTTGCTGAACAAGAAGAAGCAGACTTGAAAAACGGAATTGCTTACACTATGCATGAAGATATTTCGGCCTCTCAGCTAATCACCTTAGGAATGGATTATGAGGACCAGCAGTATGTGATCCACCAACTACTTATATAATGCGATTCATCATTCTCATGTGAGCGTGAGCTTAGGCGCCGTCTTAGTGTTGAGCTCAACGGGCTGAGCCAGCATGCCACTGATGATCAGAAGTCCAAGGTACAAGTGCGTTCCAACATACTACGTCAAAAGATTAACAGCTGGATCGATGTACAACATCTCTACATTCCATTACTTCGAGTTGCACGAAATCGCTCTCATCAAGATGACTCAAATTCAAAAGAGGATCGCACAGAAAACATTCCCCTTCTTCTTCCCTCATCGCTAGATGCCAGCATAATCTGTGATAAGCGACTACAGGAGTTAGAATGGGAGCTACGCCAGGCGCAAGCAAGTGAAGCACTGGATGATTTAAGAGACGCCCTTCGTCTTCAATCATACCTATATATTGACAAAGACCGCTTCCAAAGAGGCCAAAGGGCTAATACAAGGTCAAGAAGTATAATCGAGCGTGTAAAAATCAAAATCTCTTCAGCAGCAGCGAGATATAGAGCAGCACGGCAAGCAATAATCTCTCTTGGATCCATGTTGTCAAAAGTCGGATGGACTCATCAGTATCCGGCACTTCTGGAAAACGATATACGAGGACTAAAGGATTCTGAGACTGATAGCAGGCGAATATCCGAAGGGTATCGCAGTATTTCTTGGATCTGGATGCGACTTGGAGATGGAGGACAGTTTGATGACAATAAAGGTCTTCAAGATGGTATATTGCGTTCTTCAATAATTGTGAGATGCTCGCTGACAGATTTATGTTTTATAAGCTCTAAGAATTGAGTGGTGCAAGGCGAAAGCTAGGGCAGCTCGATGGACTGAGGAGGTGGATTTATTGCTGGAGGAGATGCGGCGGGTAAAGCATTTCTTTGAATCTCGCGCAGTTCAATGGGAGGGTCGGATTGCTTTTACAGGTTTTAAGGATGGGGATGATTTGGCAATGCAGGCTGGTCATCAAGCTTACGCTTTCCAGCAGGCTGCAATGTTCCGCAACTTGAAGAAAAATTGCGAGCACTCTTGGCGTTTTGTAAATGACTACGTTAAGTCTGGTGGGGAGATATCTTACCCATGTGAGGATCAAGATGACGATTATGGCGAAGAAGAAAGCATATAGTACAGTAAATAGTATACATGTTTTACTTTTACGTTTAGTACGTATTCTAGAAACGAATTCAACGAATGCTCCATCGAAAACATTCATATTATTATCAGGGTTTCCCCAACCTCCTAGGCCGCTGACTCAGATAGGATTGGGCAGGCGATACGGTGTTGCCTGTCCAGTCCTATCTAAATATGACCGTATCGGCAATATGGTCATATTTATTGTAATAAGGTATTCTTTGAGTGATTGTAGTACACACAGGTTACTTGCAAACGTCAAGCAGCCTGAAGCTGTCTTAATTTAGAAGGAGCGGCCTTTTAATTAAAATACATTTATTGTAATAAGGAATTCTTTAAGGGTTTACCAGGGAATCTACTTAACAATCATTACGAATCATGATTGTAGTACGCACAGGTTACTTGCAAACAACAAGCAGCCCGAAGCCATCTTAATTTGGAAGGAGCGGCGGGATTACGATAGCGCACGCAAGCCTTAGCCCTTGCAAACATCAAGTGAATGTGGGGCTGTCCAATGTAACTGTGGTACTGTTGGATCTTGCAGACATCAGGGTAAGGGAGTGTTTGCAAACACCTGTGCTCTTGCGTTACAAGAGATATTTGCAAAAAATTAAAACTGGTGCTACAAGAGATTTTTGCAAACATCCTACAACCACAGGTGCCGAGAACGCTTCTCATCCGCTTAAATTAAATAGCGTCAGAATACGCTGCACATCTCCACTGTCGGAAGGACATGTTGCTCGCAAATTTGTCTTATAAAAGGGACCTTTTCTTGCCCCATCTCCCCTGGATTTCAAGTCGATAACATGGAAAAAACTACTTTATCGTCATCTGGCCCAGCTCTCTGTCTATGGATGAACTCGTTGTTAAACCTTGTCCTTGGCAGATTTTAATCAACTCTCGCCTTCGTAATCACCGCCTTGATGCTCTGGATGCCAGCTTTATACGCGTCCTCCTACTCGTCGGACACCATAAACACAAATACAACTTCTCCATCCATGGATGAATTGGAAAATCACATGGAAGCAGGTACCACGCAAAACGTCGCTTCCGCTCTTCTATGGGATCGCAATGTCGATATTCTTATGTCCCAGTATGTACACATAAGGTGTGCAGCTGTCATATTGATGTCGTATGTGCATTACCCTCTTCACTATGAATATCACGTATTAATTAATTATATTACTACAGATCCTCACTTGGCATGCTGCAGATATTAACCTGTAGTGCGCTCGTGCGCTACAGTTTGTTTCTATCTTTTTTCCTCGCCGGAGTATCTGCCGGATACAGCACTATTTTATTGCATGTCCATCTCGACTACGAGAAGATATGATGGTATCGAGATGGCTTGCGGTTAGTTTATTATATTATGATTTGAGCGGGCCGTATTGATAGACATCAGTCAGCCAATAATCTTGCGTTCTGGAATGTCTTTTGTTTTCCATCTGTTTGGGTGGCTTGGTCACTCATTTCTTTCATGACAACACTTCTTATTTATATATGGGACTCACTGAGGGATGATAACACAGGTAACGTTGCAATCGATGAGTTTAATAGCAAGTCAGTATCTGTTCTTGGTATTTTCGGTGCGGTTACGATGACTTTTGCTACTGGTATTAGCCTTATATCATCTCTACATGATAATAACACGTTGTCGCCGTGGTTAGTATTTAAATCCAAAAAGTAGATACGGATCCGTCTGTCTTAAATGTTTTTACAGCGCAGATAGAAAATAGAAGTATACAATGTACATCTACAAATATCAATGATACTTGATACTCCGCGAAAGATGAATATGACCTGTACAAGGGTGTGTGAACGCTCCCTTATTGTAAAATGAACACCTTCCAACCACCGCTTAAAAAATTGCGGAAACTCCGTAGTTTAAGCTTCAAGATGAAGCCCGATAAAACCAATGTTTATAGCACAGAAGTTCCAATTATCCTCACATCCATTTCATGGCTTTTATATACGACGCATAAAACCATCGCTTCCTGACAAGAAGGGTGTAATAAAATAATCATATGCCATGATTTCACCTCACAGTTGAAACGGACATGCGATTAAAATAGTGTTGTATCCGGCGGATAGTCAAGTGGGGAAAAAAGAAAGAAACAACTTGTAGCACACGACTGCACTACAGGCTGATATTTGTAGTATGCCAAGTGAAGATCTGTAGAAATAGATAGTTAATATTTGAAAAGTCATAGTGATTAAAGAGAAAACATAAGACATTAGTATGACTGCTGCATATCTTATATGTATATAATAGGCTATAACTCGATTGACGTTCCGATCCCATAGAAGAGTGGAAGCACCAGTATGTCTGGTACCTGCTTCAATATGACTGTCAGATTCATGCGCCAATGCAAAAGTTGCAATTGTATTTGCAGAGTCCAATGAGTAGAACGAAGTGTATTAACCTAGGATCCAAAGCATCAGAGCAGAGGATATCTTCCACTATTGAAGTACTATTTACCTGTTCAGGAATCTTCTTACTTTGAAATGTATTTAAGAACTTAGTTATACTGTAGTTTTAGTCCAGTTTGAATATTGAATACAGTCCTCTTACTTGATATCAGTCCCAACTCCTCAGTCTCGACAATTCCAACTTACACTTTGCTTTCTATTGTTACCCTGCTCATCTCTGTTGGACCCCCATCCATTTTGTCTTAACTTGCTTACTCCATTGGACCTCCAGTCTTAGCATCTATCTCCCTCTCATTTTCTCAGACTTAACAGTATACTCCTATTATGGTAACCAATTTTTACTCTAAGCAATGATATACAAGCTATAAAAAAGTTGCCTGTAGGTTCTTAAGCAAATGCTAAGAAAGAGCTAGTTTGAACTTTGACTACCCAAAAACAATAACGCTAATGTAGTAAGTCAGTGGTTTCCAAGGTCTTAATGATTGAGTACATCGGAGAATCAACTGCAATCACGAGAAAATGATTTGTCCTGAGTGAGAACTATCCGGCTTTCCATGGTTAAGCGCAATTTTGGTGGCTTGTGGGCAGCGGGAGGTGGATGGATGAGTATGTTAGTGTCGTATGAAAGTGAATGAAGTTGAAGGAATCATGCCTTACAGATGACTGTGGCAATTCAATTAATAACATTCCCACAAGTCATGCCCACCACAACATCCACGGGCCGTAACGGCCATCCACGGACAGCCATTAGATGGGTGACGCCGTGACGGGAAGGGAAAGCTGGCGCATCATTTTATAAATCCATTGCTCGAACGGGACAGCAGATATCCCCGGTGAGGACGGTCGACAATTCTATAAATGGATTGAGTCCTCGATGTTACTGTCAGAATACCAGTCGACAATTCTATAAATGGATTGAGTCCTCGATGTTAATGTCAGAATCATTTCTGACAGTCGTTTCTGACAGTCAACGACTGTCAGAAATGATTCTGACATTAACATCGAGGACTCAATCCATTTATAGAATTGTCGACCGTCCTCACACTTTGGCATGCCACAATTAAGATAAAAGGTCAATTCTGTCTTCCCCTAAATTTCACTCACCCATGGAAAGTACCGCTGCGACTCTAAACGCAACTCTGCGTCGGATCTACTCCTCATTCAACATCATCCTTGGCGGGGTTTCGTCCCTTCAAGCCATGTTAACGACTACCTTGATGCTCTGGATACCCGTTCTATACGCGTCCTCCTACTCGTTAGACTCCCCAATCACAAATGCAACTTTTCCATCGCATGAACTGGAAAACTTGAACCTTGCCGAAGAGGGATCATCAAGTAATCTTTGGCATCGTCACGTTGATATCTTCATTGCTCAGTATATACACATAAGATATGCAGCTGTCATATTGATGTCGTATGTGCTTTACCGTCTTCACTAATATCACGCATTAATTATTACGATTACTATAGATCTTCACTTGGCATGCTGCAGATATCCGCCTGTAGTGCAGTCGTGCGCTACGGTTTGTTTCTATCTTTTTTCCTCGCTGGAGTATCTGCCGGATACAGCACTATTTTTATTGCATGTCCATCTCGACTGCGAGGTAACATTATGGTGTCGAGATGGCTTCAGGTTAGCTTATTATATTATGAATTGAGCGCGCTATATTGATAGACATCAGTCAGCCAATAACATTGCTTTCTGGAATGTCTTTTCTTTTCCTTCTGTTTGGATGGCGTGGTCACTTATTTCTTTCATGACCACACTTCTGATCTATATATGGGACTCATTGAAGAATGATAACGCAGGTAACATTGCAATTGATGCTTTTAATAGCAAGTCAATATCTGCTCTTGGTGTATTTGGTGCGGTTACAATGACTTTGCTACTGCTATTAGCCTTATATCATCTCTATATGATTATAACACATTTTCGCTGTGGTTAGTACTTAAATCCAAAAAACTAGATACGGATCTGGATCCGTCTGTCTTAAATGTTTTTACAACGCAAATAGCAACTAGATGTAGACAATGTACATCTACAAATATCCATGATACTTGATACTCTGTGAATGATGAATATGGCCTACACCAGGCTGCGTAAACGCTTCCTTATCGTAAAATGAATACCTTCCGGCCACCGCTAAAGAACTGGGGGAACTCCGCAGATCCGATCCTGATGTCAGCCAGTACAAACACATAATTCGATAAGCTGCCGCTGGACATCACAGGTTCTTGATATCGCCGTATGCCAATACTGCGGTTGTCATTTTCACAGTTATAATAATTCGACCATGTTTATCCCTTTCTTTTCTTCCTCTCAGCCTATCACTAGCACTTATCCTTCGCGACTGTCACAGATAGTATATGCCCAATTAATGTTGCGCAAAATGAAATACCACATCAGTGAAATAGTTCTGGGAGTTGTGCCCGCTGTAACTTGCAAGTTGCCATCCTAAGTTAGCATACACTCCTTTTTCAATTTCAGACGCTGAGGCGACACTTGGAATAGAAGTTACAGCTCTGAGCTAAGTGCAGATATTGAATAATATGTTTGAACAGGAACGTATGATTAGATTAGATTTTGTTCAGGATCAAACTTTTTGAGCTACCGTGACATCATCCTCCATTCGGTGTGCAGTGCATCAGTGTCACGAAAAACACCTTCACTGTCATGTAGGTTTGCATCTTTGCGCAGCACTTCTTCATCTACACCATCCGTCCTCTTGAGCAAGAGCACTGCCCTGAGCCTTGAGCGCTGCCTTCAAGTTTAGCCTCGAGCACTGCCTCATAAAGCAACCTTGAAAATGAGTTCTCAATATCGAGCGGATTTCAATGAATAGACGGGCTGCAAGTGGTCGGGTCAAGTTGACGCTGGAACTTGGAGTTACAGTCGCCACCCTCATAACCCATACCCCTCGGTGGATGCCTCAGGCTATGGGTTTTGCGGGTTTATGGGTTCTGAGAGGTCAATTTTGGTGCAAAATTGCTGTTTGGTAGCCGCCAAAATTATGGGGTATGGGGGGTTATGCCATATGAGATGTATGAGTTAAGAGGGTTTCGACTGTACAACGGACGCTGAATTTCGTCCGTTGGAATTAGCTAATTTCTATAAATAGACGGGTTGCAATTGGTCGGGTCAAGTTGACGCTGGAACTTGGAGTTACAACGGACGCTGGAATTCTGTCCGTTGGAATTAGCTGATTACTATAAATAGACGGTCTGCAATTGGTCGGGTCAAGTTGACGCTGGAACTTGGAGTTACAAAGGACGCTGGAATTCTGGCATTGTGCAGTGTCTGGAACCCAAATAAGCCCGATTTGGCATAATAAGCCCGATTTGGCTTATTGTTACAGCCACAAAAGATGACAAATCAAATAAGCCCAATTTGGCTTATTGTCACTGCCACACGAAATAGACGCCGAAATAAGCCCAATTTGGCTTAAATCACGTGACATGAAACGTTTGCACAATTGGGCCGCGTTCCAATGTTTCCTCTCGTTCTCCTTGAGTTCTCAACGGAATCTCTCCATTTAACTTCTCTTGGGCACTATGTCTGGAGGCCGTCCTATTGGAAGTGTTAATAAACCAGGGCATTCAGCAGGAGGTGTACGGAAAGGTGCAGGGAGGAAGAAGTCTAACAAATCTCATGCTATTCCAGGCATATTGCATGAAAGTGATGTCAGCTCTATTGCAGATCATACACCATCAGGTGCAGGTATGCAAATGGTATTTTTTCATGTTATAAATTTGAATGACAAGTTTTCTATTTGCAATATTAGATTGCCAATCAGATATCAGATCAGGACAGCAGACTGAGAAAATTTCCATTTGTTGGGGAAAGTGTAAGGCTGTGGAAAAACTTTATTCTGTATGACATACTCATAAATAATTTAAAGCCAGCAGCTCAGCCAATACAACCAATACAAGCACTCTATATTCAATTTTTGGTATTGCCATTTACATATATGTATTGTATGCATTAACTCTCAGAAATCTATAGGAAAAGCTCAAGCCTCCAGCACCATTACTGCTGAAGGGAGCCCAGACTATGAAAATATGGAAATCAGCAAGTCTTTTATTATGACAAAGATAATAGCAGAATTTAAACATCTGATTTTTAGATGAATCTATTAACCATATAGCAGGTATTTTGTTACTCTTTTCTAATTTTGCTAATCTAAACTATCCTTTTAGCTACACAGTTGCAAATGGCTTTTGATTTGAGCCAGGATACTAATGATGAGGCTTCTGATACAGATTCAGACTATATTCCATCTGATTCTGAGTCAGATGCAGAAGAACCCTCTGACCCCAAAGATGGTGTAATAAAGGCTTATCTTGCAATGATTAAGAGTAGACTCTCAGATGAGATTCGAGGTGGGGAACTGCCAAATTGCTACAAGAATGGCCAATTTAACATTCACCCCAACCATCCTTTCTTTGCTATGCACAAAGCTGGACTTTCTTCTGAAGGCTTGTCTCCCCAGAGTCTTTATTATCCATCTGTTCTGGTCTGGCTGCCTCATTTGCTAGATAGAAGAAATCTCACTTGCTGGAATCCAGCTTGTCAAAATTTTCATTGCACTGATAAGCCCCTGACCATTAAGGGCTTCAATGACAATCCTATTGCAAGACGTATTATATCTCTGGAGGGCTCATACTATATTATCACCCAAAGGATCGAGTGCTCAAGACGCAAGGGGGGATGTGGTAAATCATGGAATCTCTATGACCCTGGTATTCTGGATCAGCTTGATCGTGGCCTTGCAGCATCTTTTCCAGCATTTCTTACCCACAGAAGTGGGATAGATAACGGTCTTCTGGCACTAATTAGGGCAGGGAAAGCTCATGCTCTGAATTCAAATTCATGGTCAGATATTTTGAGGGAGCTACATGTGCGCAAGAGGGATTTACGTGAACTAGCATATTTGCATGCTATTACAAAGCTGGAGGAAGGAAGGAAGCAGCCTGAGTCTCCTGCTGAACATATATATGAGCCTTTTTCTGCATTTGATAGACAAACAAGGATATGATGGGCATTTTCCCCATCGAAACTACATTAATGCCATTTATATGGACTATATGGCATACATCTGTCCCATTTTGGATCAGTGTGCCTCATCTCTCTCTGCGCATGTTATCAAGTGGGACCATTCCTTTAAAATTCCAAAACTCATGATGAAGCTTGATTCTGGAGCTGTAAATTTTGCTGCCTTGTTCACACTGCTGAACGAGAAAGGGCAGATCAGATTCCAGGCTTTCACTCCCACTAAATCTCTAACACATGTTCGCTCAGCTTTGGAAGGCATTGCTACCTCATTGGAGGAGCATGGATTGCCACAACCAATACTGGGATTCACTGATAATGTTGCTAGTGACTACTCAACATTTGTACAGTGCTTCCCGTCTCTTGGCAATGATGTCAAGCCTGTCCATTTGGATGACTATCCCGATCTGATGAGAATGATCCTTCCCTCTGATGTTAGCATAAATGTGTGCTCATTTGAGCAAGACATTCAACATGCTTGTTTATTAATCATTGGGGAAGTTCCCAGCAACTCCCAGGAGAAGTTACACATTGGCTTTGACATGGAATGGGAATTCAGTACTTTTGAAAGTCCAAGCAGTTCTACACGCACTGCATTGATTCAACTATCCCAGCCAAATGTGGTATATCTGCTGCAATTATGTTATTTGAAATCTTTGCCTTCTGCTCTGAAGACAATTCTGATATCACCTCAGATTATTAAAATTGGCCGTGCTGTTGGGAGTGATTTAGCAAAACTTGCTAAGGACTTCAAAGATTTTAAGCTACCACCTCGATCTAGAAATTCAAAAACAAGGGATGGTACTATAGAGCTGGGGCATTTGGCAAAAGCAAAAAATGTAGTTTCAAAGGCCAATGCTTCTCTGGCTCAAATAGTTGCAGCAACTCTTCATCGAAATCTTTCCAAAGAGGCACGTGTATCTGACTGGAATGCTCCACAGCTTTCAGCTGATCAAGACAATTATGCTGCACTTGATGCATTGGTTGTCCTTGAGATTTGGAGAACAATCCATGATAGCCCCTCATCTGGCCTTTCACTTAATGTCGCTGCACCTGTTGGACAGCTTGTTTCTGTATTTTTATGGAAGCAAGAGATTGCTCATGGCCACTTAGTTTCTCAGCCCCATGAATTCTGTATTAATCTCGGCAATGGAGATACTGCTCCTAAGATGTTATGTATAACCAAAACTCGAGCTGTGGTCTGCATTGACAAAGTCTTTGCACCAAAATGCATCTTAACTCACCATGGCGGAAGGACTTTGGAGGAAATCCAGAATGGCCTTCAGAGTTTTGAAGTGGTTGTAAATCTGTCATCTCTGCGTACTCAAGTTGAAGCACCAGATACCGAAATTTTTGACAGTGGTCCTGCTCAGGAAATGGAAAACCCTGTTCTAATTTCTCCTCCTGCTAATACCAATGTGGCCAATAGAGAGGAAGAAGACAGTGACTCTGATTCCGATTCTGACATTTCTGATTTGGATCAGAATGAACAGCAAGATTATACTCAAGCTCCTGAGTCTGACTTGCAGGTACATGCCTCTAGAATCCTCAATGATATATTCCATGAGATGCAGAAAGTCACTCGAACAATTCCAAAACGGCATACTCTTAGCAAGCAATTTTCAAAAGCTTTTAGCAGAACAATGCTAATACCTGATAAGGGTGATAAGAAGCGAGTTGAGGAATATCTCACTAAGAAGGGGATGACTTGGGAGAAAGAGCTTCAGGCAAGACCAGATTGGTTATGGTCTCGTGTCCATCATTATGTTCCAGCAAAAGAAATCCTCTACAAGCTTGTGAAAGAATTCTTTGATTGCTGGGGACCCATTGTCTGCACTGTCTCAAAACTTCCATTCTTCAATGCAGAGTCCTGGAATAAATCTAGAGGAGTATTACATGATATCCATAAAGGCTGGGTGTCAGATCCTCCTGGAATTCCAATGTACATATATCGAAACAAAGACAGTGACGGACTTCCTGTTTTTCGGTCACTTCGAGGAACCAATGATGTGGAAGGTGCTGTTCACACCCATATCAAGAGAAACTTTGCTTCTCTCAATGCTTCCCCACCACTGGCAGACTCTCTGGTGGCAGATTGGAGACATCGCTATAATACACAGATGGGTGCCTTGAATGGTAGTACTGGGCAGAAATATAAGGGTCACTATGATCCTTGGATTGTTCATGAGAAGTTGCTCTTGCAGGCAGATATTCAATGGAGAACAAAGCCACCTGCAGATACATCAGTTTATGACACTGATCCTCTTAGCTTCCATCAAACCACTGAGCAGTTTGGAATAACCAAAATTCCAGATACCATTCGCATTCATTGTAACTTTGATGGTCTACCTTTTCCAGCTCTTGATCCCTTTGATGATGCCACAAATCATTTGAGCCTTTCACATGTCTATCCTGATAAGCTTCACTTGGCAAAATTGTCGGGACAGAGAATAAATCTCTATTTGTATTTGGCAAAATCCCAAAAGACCAAATATGCTGTTACACCAATTCACACCAAGGAAGAGTTCTCACTCTTCAACAAATCTATAACAATTGGAGGATAGTGGCATTCTCCACATGGACAGCCTGACTTTGAAAATATGGCTGCATGGTGGTCATCTCAGGCTGATGGGGTAACAATATTTTACAAAATGCATGAGCATTTGGAGAAGCAGTATAAACTATGGATGGACAAGAAGAAAGAGAAGGAGAACTTGGTTAATAGTCTTCCACAGAGGCAGAAAAACCAGAAAAGACTAGAAGCTCCTGGTCATGTAGCTCATGTACTGGATGCAACTTCTCTTATGCAGGTGGACATTTTACCAGTTATGACAAATTTGAATATTGTGCAAGGTAAATTTTATCTTCATCAAATATGCTCAAGCTAAAACCTATAGTAGAAAGTGAAATGGAGGTTGATACAGATGCAAATGGTTCAAATTATCACCTCCCAAATAAAGCAATAAACACTTCTCATCTTTCACGATCTTCTAATATTTCTCATAGTTTGGCTCAGATATCTCATCAGCTTCCTTCCCAGTTACCCCAGCCACTTCCTTCATCTTCATTTATACAGTGGAGCACAAGTGACCTACCAACACGGGTGAGGAGGTGTGTCTTATGTAAGAATGCTGGAAGACTCAATCTTGCAAGTACATGTAAAGGAAAAATGAATCGTGCTTTCTGTGAATATGAGTTGCAGGGGAGAGCACATGATTATTTACTTTTTGAATAGCCATTGTATAATATGTGATTTGTAATATATATATATGGATTTTGTAATTTTTTCTTCAAGTGAAACAATCCTAGAAAAAAAAATAGACCAAATTTAAATACCGGCACCAACAGGAATTGAACCATTGACTTGAGCAAAAGGCAAGCACAATGAAAGAGCAATTTACCATTACACTATGTGTCTGTTTGTAAATTACAATTTTGTAGGCTATATAACGGAGTTTTTGATTTCCAAGAAAATAAAAATTCTTGTTCCAGACACTGCACCATCGGAATTCTGTCCATTGGAATTAGCTGATTTCTATAAATAGACGATCTGCAATTGGTCGGGTCAAGTTGATGCTAGAACTTGGAGTCTAAATTCTGAGTTACCGTTGCTTGACCCTACCAATTACAGTATGGAAACCCGCACCATCAAGCTCCCAAAATAGCATCAGCATCCTTTCTGGTTCATTCTCCGATGTTTGTAAGCATCAAGACCACAGATACCTTTTCAAACGGGAATGTGACCGCACTTTTAATGTTTGTAGATGTGCGAAGATGAATCATGATACCAAATTC